>LPNX010264107.1:15550-77426 GCA_001517045.1 Pseudotsuga menziesii
CGAAAAAAGGGATGAAGATAGGGACCTTAATAGCATTTAAGGGTTATAAAATTTAAATAAATTTATAATGCTCTCTCCCGCCAAAAAAATAAGTTCAAATCAGTCCAAGTTATTCTCATTTCGGCAGGTTTAGGCCTCAGTCGCATTTTCGCATCTTGGCACTTGGTTAATTTCTCTACCCTCATCAAAACAAGGTAAGATTCGATCTTTTGCAGGCTTCATTGAATCTAATTTGGCAAACATTGAAGTCTCAGTATATAAATTATGTGCTTCCGCACTGAATAATTTTTACCAGTCTTTTCATTTCAGGTGAACAATGATGGTTCTTGCCGAAGAGCCTCTTTTGGTAGAGAACCCGCACAGGTTTTGTATGTTTCCGATCAAGTATCCTCAGATATGGGAAATGTATAAGAAAGCAGAGCCTAGTTTTTGGATTGGTAAGGCTTTAAAAAGAATCAATGCAGCATGTGTGTTTATGTATGTATGAATGTATTAAGGGTTTGGTGTGGTTTTGTAGCCGAGGAAGCCGATCTATCACAAGATCTTCCTCACTGGGAAAGGTTAAGCTCTGATGAAAAACACTTCATTAGTCATGTTTTGGATTTCTTTGTGGCTTCTGATGGGATTGTTTTGGAGAATTTGGCTGGTCGTTTCATGAAAGAAGTTCAAGTACCCGAGGTGCTTGTTCAAATTTTAGGATCTTTGTATAATTTGTTCTATATAATTGGATCTGGTTTTGCAGGGAAGGGATTGACGAGCTCTCTATAATTGATGTATTAATAGAGTTTTGTGATGGCTTGTAGGCACGTGCATTTTATGGGTTCCAGATTGCAATTGAAAATATTCATTCAGGTCTTTACTTTGTTCTTGATCTGCTGACATTTCATAACTTAATTTGTTGATTGCATTTTCTTGTTTGGTGTGGTCTTATGATGCGTTTTTTTTATTAAATTATGTGCAGAAATGTACAGTCTTTTGTTAGAGACTTACATCAAGGACTCTAAAGAGAAAGATCACTTGTTTCATGCAATCGAAACTGTTCCCTGTGTAGCCAAGAAAGCAAAATGGTCTCTTTGTTGGATCGACAGGTCAGTGATTTTTTCTATTTTCTATTGGTATAAAAAATCCATCTTCAATTGTTGAAATTATCAGATTTGGGTTCATTGAGGGTTTCCTTGGTGGTGTTATTAGTTTCGAAATGGGTTTTAATATATTTTTTATATCCTCATTGTCAGTTAGCTTATATAACTGGATCCTAAAACCCCGCGTGGCGCTAAGGCTTCAGTGCGTAAAGGTTTTCGTGCTACGCACTCGTTAGGATGTTTGGTCTCCAGGGGGTCAGGGTTTCGACTCTAACAAGGGCGATTATGTGTCATTGAGGGACGCCCAGTATTTTGGAGAGATTGGAATTGGAACCCCAGCTCAGAAATTTACTGTCATATTTGATACCGGTAGCTCAAATCTTTGGGTGTCGTTGTATACATGTTACTTGACTATTTCGTACTGTCAGTTTGGGCTGGTTAGGGTTTAAATTTAGTGATTTCATCAATTTAGAAGCAGTTCGATGAGCTTAGGGTTTCATATATTTTCTTGTTGAAAGGCACCCTGTGCATTGGTTGTGGATTCTGAAGAATAGGACATGAAATAAATCTTCTGCATTGACTTTTTTATCTGAAAACTATGTTATTCTTCTTGACAGATTACTGAGGCGGTAGATGGGCTGAAAGACATGAAGTATAAAACTGTAGAGGGTGTGAAGGAGAAGGATGATGTAAAATATAAGGTAGAACAGAATGCTAGTGCAAAGACAGGTGAAGGCAGTCCAAAATAAGCAAAAGATAATATCCAAACTTCCGAACCACCTAAAGAAGACTATATCCATGTCAGAGCAAGGCGAGGCCAAGCCACTAATAGTCACAGCCTTGCAGAGAGAGTAAGTGTTCCAGTTGTTTTTAACTTCCGTAGGATGATACATTATGTTTGTGTCTATGCATCGAGTTGCTTGGATGTATAAAATTAAGCTTATCTGTGTGACAGGCGAGGAGAGAAAAAATTAGTGAACGGATGAAGTTTCTGCAAGACCTTGTTCCTGGATGTAGTAAGGTAGTGCACGGCATCTGTTTTTTATTTTTCTCAGATCATATTGACTGCTTTGCAAAATGGATTTTTCATGCAGCACATTTGAATAGAGGATTATGTTTGCAGGTCACTGGGAAAGCCGTGATGCTTGATGAAATAATTAACTATGTACAGTCATTGCAAAGGCAAGTTGAGGTAAGATGCCAAAGATATTTCACCCAGTGCCTGATACTTGTTTAACCTCTTGTCGTTATACTGTGCATTATTCTTATTTGGTGGGGATTTTGTTTCTTGCAGTTTTTATCAATGAAACTTGAAACTGTTAACCCCCGGATGGAATTCAATGTCGAAGGAATTCTTGCTAAAGATGTAAGTCCTGTCAGTTTACATGCCTTATCTAAATCTCAAAGAAAAACATGTTCTATATGTCTTTAATATGGCATGGAGCCGTGTTTGGAACACATTGATTTTATGTTAGAGATTTGCTCGAATCTTTATTTGTGAATTCTAAATATTTTAGTGGCACTCTTCAGTTCTTAGTTATGTGTGCCAGTTGTTTATTTCATTTAAAAAAGAATAACAACTAACAAACTTTTCTCCTTCATTCATTTTGTGGAAATTGTACATTAAATTCTTATCAGCAAAGCCTCATTGTTGAGTTCTCTGTTTATAGATGCTTCAGTCACAACCTTGGTTCTTCACCAACTATGGTGTTTGCTTCTGACACTAGTACATCATATCCCCAGCTTCATCAGCCCCAACAAGGGCTTGCCCAAATTGGAACAGAGGGGCATGGTATAGTAAATCAAGCTAAAGCACTTAGAAGGACAATTAATGCTCAAATAGCATGTATTGATGGTTATGGAGATGTTAATGCACATGTACCTTTAAACATTGCATATGCTAATGACTTAGTGAGCTTACCACTGAAGTATGTTCTGATATATTTATGTGCTTCCTCTTTCCCTGTTCTGAATATTGGTCTAGTATTATTAGGAACCAGTAGTTGACATTCTTCCTGTTTTTAAAGGTATTGAATATAAATTGTAAAACATTTGCAGTTATCACATGTCTGGGATAATGAGCTCCAAAGTGTCGTCCAGATGGGATTCATGCAAAACAATCATACACCTTTGACATCCCAAGGAAATAGTGATAAGCTAGAAATCTGATCTTTGAATTCTAAGCTCTGCCGTACACTTGCAGTTTCTTGATCCATCCTTACAAATTCAATTTGTATTAGCTGGTCCAATGCCTACAACCCACATGAAGTCTGACATTTAATTACAGTCTTGGCTAGTGTTATTTATAGATGGTTAAGGAAGGCCGACTATTTTGACATGATACAAAAGAAAGGAGTTAATTGGCTCCAAGAGTTCCTGATGATATACAGGCAGGGTAAGTGCTATGCCTTGATGATCAAGCTGCCCACTGAAGTGATAAATTGGGTGCCCTGGAGTATTACATATCGGAGAATCTTGTCACCACAACCCCTCAACTTATAGTATTCAAGGATCATAGAACTTTTGAGGTTTTGTGTGGCAACCTTTCAGAAGGATGATCCAGCATATATTAACAAAATCAATGTTACTCTGGAAGTGGCTCCAGAGAATATATGTCTTAATTCAAATGTCTATTTTACACAAGGAGCATTCATCTGTGCAAATAAATATTCTTAGATTGAAACATCATCTATTAAATATTATTGTTCCAATGCATTGTTATCAATCTTCCTATAGCTGTAATTGGAAAGGAAATGGTGTAATTTGTTCGAGGGCCACTTTGAGAGGCAGATTAGTTAACTTTAAGAAAACGTTTACTGATATTTTCCATTTGGCATCCCATTCTAATAGGAGTTAATGTTAAAAGTCCATTTAAATTTACATTGGAATGAATGCCTTTTCTTCTTTTCCTTCTAGTTCCCTAGATAATAGTCTGCCATTGAAGGTTGCTAGGATTTTATATTAAACTTGGTAAGTTTTTTGTATCTCGTTTAATTAGCTCGTGTTTTGTTGGAACTAAGTTGTCCTGAAACCTAGATTAAACTGGCCTAAATTGCTCTTTTCAACCTGCACTCTATATCTAGTGATTAGATTAAAAATCTCTAAAACTGCTGTCTACGTTGGTCCACTTTTCCTTACAACTCTAACAACAAGAAGGAAAATAACAAAATTTGGTACAAATATATAATTATGTTATTTTACCTCAGTAAAGCATAATCAGGGCTTATGCTCTGGCACTATTACAATAAGCTTCTTTTTCTTTGTGTCCTTAGGAATAATTGTTTTACATCCAATGTGTTCTGGCTCCAAATTAGAACATAATCAATTTGTATATCTTTCTTGCACTTAGGCTAGTCCTATTCCAGAGATAAAGACACCATATTTACAGACAATACCATGTAATCTATAAAAAGTTCCAATTATGAACTGTTGAGTTCAAAGTCAAACACAGATGTTGGTGTCTATAGTTATTTAGTTAGTCCCTTTCATTTTGACTCACAAATGGTTTTGTATTGAGGTTAGACAATTTAGATTTCATGGTCTTTTCCCCGTTTAGCTACACTAGCCATAGAATTACTGATAAAAAGAGTTGCAAAAAGTTACCACCATTACAGAGTTTCTTCAAAAAAGGGAGTTCTCCTTTTATCTCTACTGCATGGCATTCAGCAGCCCCCAAAATGCAATATGTAGTACATCTAAAAAATAACTGAATGTAAGAGAAAAAAGGACAAATATGAACAAAAGGACATGTACAATACTCACATATAAAGCAATCCCAAATACTCAAAGCATTTTAAACGATTCTCAATGAATGACAGAGTTATTAAAGTCCTCATTATGTAGTCTCTTAGCTAACAGGTCATGTTGCTCCCTAGTTAAAATTTTATTAACTGCAATAAACAGATTTACAAAGGCTTAATAGTTAAGAATTAGGTGCTCAAAGACAAAACTTCAAAAGGATTTTGATTCCTAATATAGGAAAAATCATAAACAGATTGTCTGTGCATTGCCAGTGCTAACAAACCTATTAATGGGAATATGCTCATCTAAACCAGAGGCTATCTAGAACTGAAAAAATAGACCTTTACCAAAAAGACTAAACATATTACTGATTTACCATCCTCTACCTTCAGAACTTGATTTACTAGGTGTTCTTCAAGTTTGATGGATAAGGCACGCCTCATAACAAGTTCATGTAACAGGTTAAAGCATGCTTTGTGAAACTGTTCAAGGAAGTGTTTTTCATAGGACATATCTGAAACACCAGCCCCCTCCATTCTTTCATCAACTGAAAGCTGTGGCTGTAGCATTCGTAAAAGAGCACTAACATGTTCTTCATTAAGTTGGTGACAGGCTTCTTTGTAAATAGAAGAATGCCAATCTGGAGAAAAATGCACTCTTTAATAAAACTAAGCACTTCAACAGCTCCTTGTAAAGGAATATTACTGGAGTCAGAAACACTGTCATTTGCAGAGCAGGGCTGTTCATGTCCATCAGAGATGACTACTTGCCTGCTAGCCTCTAAAAACATATCTCCAAAGAGAGCATCATCTTCATGCCTGCTTGCAGATTCTGCATCATTTACTCCCAGCCCATACCTTACAGTGTGGCTTCTTGCGTGTTTAATGAAATGCAAGGAGTCTTCAAAGATTGTTATTTGTCATATAGCGAGGTTTTTAACATATTCTATTTCTAGAAACAAGGCATACACCTCCGCATAGTTATTGGTGGTTCTCGCCTGTTTAATGAAATGCAAGGAGTCTTCAAAGATTGTTATTTGTCATATACCAAGGTTTTTAACATATTCTATTTCTAGAAAACAAGGCATACACCTCCCCACATAGTTATTGGTGGTGACTCCCAATCCCCAAGAAAACCTGATTACTTCTTGTCCATCGTGGTCAGTGAGTACCCCCCTGCACCTGCCACCCTGTACTGCCACTTTTTACTTAGCTTCCTCTGATAAGAGCAATTTACTATTTAGCATGGGAATATCTTTAAGTAACAGTAATCTTCCTCTTTTGAATTTTTCGTTAATCTCCAAATTCCTTGACTTATCTGGTTGCTTGAAATTTAGACTGGATGAATGTGTGCCATTTGGTTTACAAATTCTTTGAACCCTGATTGAATTTTGTTGATACAGGTTATCATTTCATGCAGAAAGGGTGGCACCAGTATTGAAGACCTTGCAGAAAAGTATCCTGACATGATAATAAAGGTAACTTTTCTTTAATAGTAAATTTCCTTGGCATAATATGAATACTATTGTGGTTTGATTGGGAAATTAATGTTCTGTTAATATTGTTTAGCTTTTACAGTTTGACGCTTGTATATCTAAGGTTTTGCAGCTTGTTAATAGTTATTGCACAAACAACTTCATCTGCCACAATTCCTTTCTTCAATGCTGCCTTTAAAAGCTTGCATGATTCTTTTACCCTACCTTCTCTGCATAAGAGATCAAGGACAACTGAACAACTAGAGACAGTTGGCAACATAGATTTGGCCTCCATTTCATTGTAAATCGTTAGATCTCCATCTGTGTCCCTTTCTTTGTAAAGTCTATAAATAAGCGAGTGATAAGTTTCCAGCGCTGGTAATAACCCCTTATATTGCATTTCATAATGCAGTTTTAAGGCTCCATTTATGCATCCCCTTTCACAGTTTGAAATTATCATCTTACTGTAAATCTGAACATTAGGAACTAAACCTTTCTCTAGCATTAGTTTAAAAATATTATTAGCCTCTTCCAAACTGCCCTTCTTGCAAAGACCATTCATAAGGGTCCTGAAGCTTTCAATAACAGGCAGAAAAACCATTTTCTGCATTCTCAAATGCATCTTCAATTCCATATCTACCTTTCCTACTTTGCAAATTCCACCAATGACAGCATTGTATGTAGAAGCATTAGGTGCAACACCTTTCACCTCCATTCTGTCATACAAATTCATGACAAAATCTGCATCTTCCATGCATAAACAATCAATCAGCTTATTGCAAGTTCTGACATCAGAAGCCAATTCTTTTACATAGGTGTTGTTCAGAATCTCATTAAACTCCTCCTTTTTGCAATTTTTTAAGAGTACTCTGATAAGTGACATGTAACTGCTAATACTTGGGAGCATGCCTTTCCTTTCTATTTCATTGTAGAGTTTCATACCAGTATCAAATTTCCATTGATTGCAAAGTCTGTCAATGATAGTGTTATAGAGAGAGTCGTCTGGCACAATTCCACAACCTATCATGTTATTAAGAAGTTCAAAGGCCTCCTGTATATTTCCTACCTCAGAATGTGCCTTAATCAAAGCCCTGTAGGTAATCACATCTGGAATTAAACCTTTGTCCAAGGCATCTTTAAGGAGGTTGCTTGCAACTGATATCCTACCTTTCTTACTCTACTAAACATGTTATTCTATGACTATCTTAGATAGATGCATATGCATACAGATGAAGACTAAAAGGAGATCCTCTCTTTTGCTCCTAACCATGCCCCTCCTCCTGCCCAAAAACCTAAGAAATGGAGACTAGGGAGAAGAGGACCACATTTGGAGTTTTTCACTGTCTTAATTTATGGGGGGGAATGTGAGGCATCTTTAAGGAGGTTGCTTGCAACTGATATCCTACCTTTCTTACTCTACTAAACATGTTATTCTATGAATATCTTATATAGATGCATATGCATACAGATGATGACTAAAAGGAGATCCTCTCTTTTGCTCCTAACCATGCCCCTCCTCCTGCCCAAAAACCTAAGAAATGGAGACTAGGGAGAAGAGGACCATATTTGGAGTTTTTCACTGTCTTAATTTATGGGGGGGAATGTGAGGCTATAAGAGATGCTCGGTAGCTCCAATTTGTTTTTCTGCTATCTTACACTGGTAACTATCTGAGTTCTAGGTGTTGTTTTGAAGGCTCTTTAGGCTAGAATGGCCTAGGGTGGTGGCAGCCTGGTCTGGAACTGGTTCCATCTTCCAAAAAAGCATCAACAGGTTCTCAGGAGTTGGGACTAATTTTTACTTCATGTTTTGTAGATTTCACGTCTTTGCAAGTCTATATAGTGTTTGTAATGTGCTTTTATATAGTTTATGGGGTGTGCGTCTGACAGTGTGAGGCAAGAATGGGGCCATGAGCACTTCTCGTTTTGGTTCAGGTTTTGATACCATAGTGACTTCAAAAGTTTGCTATAATTTTGGAAGGGTAAACTGAGTACAGTCCTTGCACTTTTGGCTACATAATATGAGTTAGGGTTTCTTGTTTTTGGGTTGCTATGACAAGTTTTGGGCTTCTATCTTGTGCTATGCAACCCCTACACCTACAGGTATGGTTGCAGTAGCTATATTTTAATCCCTAGTCAACACCAGGTACCTCATTTAAGATCAAGATTTAATTATCTTCCTTCTGAGGGTTATCACATGTTCACTGTGACACGTGTATTTTCACTGTTAGGCCAACAGGCTAGACGGCTTGCTTTTGCGAGCACTTTTTTATTGTAAAAATAGCATTGTACTCTATTGTTGCAAAGATAAGAAAGCTGTCTACAATAAAAATACACCGGCATACCTGAAACAGATTCCAAAGCTAAATCTAAGCATTCCACACCAGCTAACCTATATATATTATAGGTCATTTGTGTCAAGTGACCTAATGAGAACACTAAAAGTCTTAAAGTTTGGCACTAGCCCCTTTTTAATCATTTCATCATAAAACATCAATGCATCTTGCCGCTTCTACCTTCCTTACAAAGCCTGATGATAGATTCCATATCCTGTGAACTGACATGAGTGGCCAAAACCTCCTTCAAAATTTCTTCATCTGTATTAGCTGTCGGCATGGAAGTTGTATCAATGTCATCATCATTGACTGACCTATCAAGTTGCACAGTACAACTTGAAATACCAGAAGCTAGATTCTTTAATTCCAATTCCCTTGATATAGTTGCTGCTTCCTGTATCTTTCCTTCATGGTAAATCCTTTTGATGAAATACCAGCAAACATTCTGAATGTCAGCGACAAAGGAGATACCTTACAAATTGGATGGGTTGTATTGCCAGCTGACTCTAGTAATTATATGACAAACAGTACTGTTGAGGTTAAATAACTGAAATCTTGCCTTTTCCAATTAAATGTTTGAGGAATGAGGACGACTGAATAGTACTCTATGATTATTCATGTATATCGAAAAGTATAGTTATATGAATTAATTAAATATGTTGTTCTTTATCTTGTTTTTGCCAACCTTTTTCCATTTGTTCAACTGTTATCGATTTTCATCTCTGCAGAGAATCATCTCCCTTTTAAGTGGGCATCAGGTTCACCTTCGTGATGCCTTCGGAACTTACCATCTGTTAAACTGGAAGATTTTGCCGCCTTCAAAAAGGTATAGTAGTTCTGTTTGTAAATAATCCAAAATATATTGTGGCTAGTTGTTTGCTATGGTTTTACTTGAGTTGTAACTGAGTTTCATGCTTAACCATCAGATAAATCAAGAACAGTGGACACAAACATGTAGTTTCAATCTATAAAATTTACATAACCAGGGAAATTTATAGATGATCTATGCATATCTGAAATCAAGATCTGATTGAAAGTAAAATTTAAATGAAAACATTCAACTTGCAAATAAGAGACAAATTGATAAAACACAACTGGCATTATTCAGTTACCTCCATATATAATTGATGTTTTTCAGGAATGGTGACTATCAATTAAATATTTGTTACCGGTAATCTGTATACGAGCTTGGTAGTTGATGCTACAAAAGAAAAAAGAATTCTAGTCTGCCCATCGCAGGTATAGCATCCCCGTCGCTATTCTTGGGGTTTGCATTTTTTTTTTTTTTTAAACTTATACAATGTGTGGATACAGAGACGACAAGGCGTGGCTATAGCGACGTCTTATTCCTCGGTTTGCATTTAAAAAAAAAAACCTTATACATAGCGTGGATACAACGACGGCCAGGTGTGGATATAGAGATGGCCAAGCGTGGATATAGCGACGGCTTAGACATCTAACGAAATATAGAACATTGTCGCTCTTGCAACGCAAATTAGGGGTCGTCTCTATTGCGACGGAATTGTTTCCACAGAAAAAAAAACACTTAGATGTGGCAATATCCACGCTTTGCCGTGGATATTTCCACGTTTTTCTGTGGCAAAATTGATCACTTGTACTAGTGAAACATTATGTTAAAAA
Organism: Pseudotsuga menziesii; assembly: GCA_001517045.1. Lineage (NCBI taxonomy): Eukaryota > Viridiplantae > Streptophyta > Pinopsida > Pinales > Pinaceae > Pseudotsuga > Pseudotsuga menziesii. The sequence continues at coordinate 25,822 of LPNX010264107.1, forward strand.
TTATTGTAAAGTTTTTATGACCAAGTTAGTCAAGAATGACTGTAATTGAATATTTATTTATTTAACACAATTGAATGGAGCGACACATATCCAAAGGAGACTGTTGAAAGAGTGTTCACTGATCCACTAGGAGGAATGAGCAGCTAGAGAAGGCTAAATGACAAGTGGCAGCACTAGCATTTCACTTTCTAGCTATTGCAAGAAGAAAAATCCCTAAAATGTGGTCATGTTCCCTAAGAAGAGGAACTAAGAAGGTGGCTCATTTAATTTCAAAATTGACCCAAATACCTAGGCAATATTATATATACCATCGAATTGAGCAAGAGGCTCACTACATTCTATTCCAAGTGACTGAACCTTGAGACTGCGGCAAACTGAAAAGTCAAGCACACAAGGAATTCGATGAGGGGATAGCTAAAGTGAAATTGATGAGTTAAGTATGATATTGAGTGCTAAGCTTAAGGAAGTTCTGTGTGTGTTGTTACACAGCCTCTTTGTCCTGGTGGTTCAGTGAACAAGCGCGGGGGTCCTAAAGAAAGTGATCTAGGATGCTTCAGGAGACGATTAGGAGGAACAATCTCCTTTGGGTGTTTGTCCCCCTTCTGCATTTTATTCAAGTTCTACGTTGTTTTATTTATTATCTGTGATTTTATTCCAAATATGTATTTGGAAGTTTATGATTGTTGACGAAATTCTATAATCTAGTGAATTTTTTGAAGTTAGAACAAGTTAAACAAATCATAGTCCTGTATATTATCTTATGTAGCAGGTCTTAATCTTTAAATATATTGATGGTAACTACATTATAATGAAAATGTTTTATAAAAGAAAGTTAGTAGATATTTCCTATGAAGCTATAATTACTTTTTTTATTTGAGTACTCTAATCTAATTGTTTCAAAGTTCAAATAATTACATACATAGATTAGGATAATCATTGTTAAGCAAATATTTATTTGATATTCATCTAGTTCTTGAATAGTATCATTGAGCTCACTTGCATAATATTTTCTTATTCTTTTATTTTCCCCTTACTAGTTTCGTGCAAATCAAAGAATCGTTAAAGATCGGAATTTACTATTTCTATACTTTCATTACAATCGACAGAGTTAGTCTTACTTAGAATCTAAACTATACATTTAAGAATTCAAACATTACGATGCAAGAGTAGCTCTATATAGGATGTAATATATATCATAGTAGTTATAAACTTATTATTTATTCCATAAATCATTATTTCTCAAGTTTATTTTCGTAAAAACTTAAACAACTAATCTACACTTTTAACCATTCTAGTTAAGGAGGAGCCACTCATAACCTAACTAATATCTAAGTTAAAAAGCATAACCAAGTGAGGGTTCAAACCCTATAGTTTCGTTAGCCAAATGCTTTTACATTACAGCTAGGGTTACAATATAAACACTAAACTATAATTCAAACATAGAAATTTACCAACTTAAATATGTTAAATATATATAGTTTGCAATCAATAATAGCGTTACAAATCTAGGGCTTCACGACCCAACCAAAAATACAAGTAATTACCCAAAGAAAAACACTAAATCAAGAAAGTTGACAGGTCGCAACCTTGGTTGCAGGCCAACTACCATCATAGTTTTCAAAATCTTCTAGACAAACAACAGTAAAACTTTAAGGAGGAATTCGCAACTACTCCTACATCATCATCATTTTCCTATCAAAAGCATCACGACTTAAAACCCTGTTTCTTTTACTCATGATTCAACAACTGAAAAATACTCTCTCTCTTTTATAAATGAAAACTAAGCATTGTAATGGCCATATCGCCTTAAGAATTTCTAAAAGGAAAACTTACAGTACATACATTACAGAGCGCAAAGTCACCTCAAACAAATACTACAAATCCATAAAAATGACATTGATATTTAGAAAATACTTGCACTTTTTACAACTGTGTATTTACAATGGGAAAACCCTCACGGGATTTCATTTTAAAAACAAAACGAGTACAAATATCAGAGCATCAACAACTTTGTCTTAAATTCTTGCAAACCCTTCAAGTTTTCTTTCTACACAAAATAAATAAGTAATGCTTCCATTACAGTCCCCTTAGACTCCAGGGTTAAGGGAGACCTATTTCCTAAACGAATGAAGGTTCCATAGGTAGAACCGCAAGGGTTTAACAGTTGAACGAAAATGATTCCAATTCTGGATATTGCAGACCCAGCTATTGCTTGCATAGCATAGACATACCAACGGAGTCACAAGATCAAGGAATGGAGGTTCTAGGTCTTACCAGACCACATGCTAGCTACAAAGACCGCTTCCCTTATCCACATAGTCATTCGTCTGAAGCCTCCTGCATTGCAAACAATGCACAGTTATTTTCTTAATCATTATATTCATGTAAAAGAACCACAAGGAGGTATAACTTCAACTAGAGGGGCTTACCTACATTGTCAAGGACGTAGCATTCACTACACAAATATTTAGTGTGAAACCCTCCACAAATTTTACAAAGTGCAGGCCAACGAACCATGCATTTTTCCAACAAAATGGTGTTGTTATAGAGTCAAGAGTAAGGCCAAGTACGAAGGACTAGAATCCGAGAGATCGACTCTCCCTTTCTCCCTTTCACTGTGGAGCCAAAAATGCAGCAACAAGAATGGGAACAAAAATTAAGGGACATCAAAACCCTTACGGTTTTCGAAACAATTACATGCTTTCTAGATGGAACAGTTAAGCCATCACGTGGCCTAGAATCATACCCTTTCTTTTCAAAATGTCAACCCATTTTTTCTATAGTTTCAAATCTGTCGAGTTGTACCATAGGTTTTAGTGTTTTATTCTTGTTCTTTTTCATTTGCTTAAACCAAGCGCTTGCACTACAACAAATCCTGGAATTAGCATCCCGTTTAGCATCCCTTTTTAGTGTAATTGTTTTTTACATTGAGTGGTCAAACTAGACGTTAAATGGGATGGGTCGTGGACAAAACTTAAAGAGTCTCAAAAAACATATTTTTTTGCTTCCTAGATAGAATCCTTTATGACATCCAAAATAGCGTCTATTTTTTTGCTTCCAGAATAGCATCCAACTTTGCTTCCTAAACAACGTCGAAGTTTGCTTCCTAAATAACATCATATTTTGCTTCCTAGCGAGTGTCCACTTTTTCTTATTAAATGAAATCCTTGTTAGCACCATATTTCAATCCTTAATAGCACCATGTTAGCATCCAAATTAGCATCGAATATTGCATCCATTTTTGCTACCACTTTAGCATCCCATTTTGCTACCACTTTAGCATCCCATTTTGCACCATGTTTTACTTCCAAATATGTGTCTATTTTCGCTTCCAAATTTGCACCAATTTTTGCTTCTCTTTTTGCATCGCGTTTTGATACCAAAATGACGCCAAATATTTCTTCTATTGTTTCACCATAGTTTTCCTCCTATGTAGCACCATGTTTTGCATCCAAAGTAACGTCTTATTTTGCTACCATATCAATGCCATGTTTGGCTTCATCATTAGCGCCATGTGTTGCATCCTTTTTAATGCCTCTTTTCACGTCTTATTTTGCTACCATATCAACACCATGTTTGGCTTCATCATTATGGTCCCTTGTTGCATCATTTTTAATGCCTAGTTTTGTATCTCTCATTTGTTGGTCACTAATTTAGTCATTTTTAGTAGTTTTATATACAATTTTTGGTCATTTTGTTTGGTCACTTATCTCTAATTGTTTGGTCACTTATCTCTTATTTTTTATTACTATTTTAGTTGTGTTTAACTGATATTATAATATCATTCGGGCGTGGAGGAATCGAACCACCAACCTCTTGCTTGTAAGGCAAGCACTCTTCCATTGAGCTAGCACCCTTTAAGAAATTAAGAACGTAACTTATAGAGTCCTCTATAATGGTAAAAATGATCAATACACAACTTTAAGTATCTAATGGTCGGCAAAGGATGATAGATTGTATAAGTTCACAATATATGATCAAGTAGGTTATGAAATCCGTAAACCTTTTCTAGGAATTTTGAACAAAAATCAAGAAATTGACTTAATGGGATTGCAAAAATTACTATTCCCTAGCAACCGTAAGTGTACCACTATATGATACCTATCAACAACAATTATCTTAGTGTGGATACCAAGGATATAGTAGATAAGCATGATCATCCTAGAGCCATGTATAAGTGGAGCAATAAGGAGAATCAAAAGACGATGATCAACCCAATAGTTGGTTCTTCACATGGATCCTATCGACCATGGGATGAGCAAAGTTCCTCCTTCCATCAAGCTAATGAGTATCCACAAGGATAAATGGTTAGGATATATTGTGATGCCAATTCATAATGTTTATTCACTTCCCAAGGTGATAATGCAATGCTTGCACTCAGAGATCTACATGATCCCCAACAGCATTGGATATAAGCATATTCATGGGGCCATAGAGCATAGGCTGAGGTTTTCTTTGCTCACCAATATGAAAATAGATATGAACAATCTAACTAACACACTATATGTATGTTACAATAAACTAGACACAATTTTTATGTTACAATATAGCGTGTTAGGCCTTCAAAAAGTGATTCTGAGCATTTCAAACAGTCATTAAAAAGTATCTTAGGTAGTATCTCTTTGAAGCAACAACACTAAGCACTAATTCCTATCAAGGAACATCCACATAGCAAGAATTGACAACAACATTAAAAGCCAATCCAAGTACATACAATTGTCCTAGGTTGTTCAGGGCACTTTTTCAGATCATTGCAACTGTAAGCATGCCTTTGAGAATCGTAAGCAAGCCAAAGAAAATTATGAGATCATCATTTACAGGTATAATAAAGGTTGTTGGAGGGGTGAAGAAACCCTATTCTAGGGAATCCTTTTGCAACAAACAACAATACACATGTGCATTGAATGTGTCAAATATCTTGGATGAGATATTTTATAGTGCTTTCTTGGAGTATCTCAAAGCATGGTGGATGCCTGAAAATAGAGATTTGGGGCGATTTGAACAACAATAAAAGTATTTTTGGCTGTATTCTATACAATTTTATCATCAAAACAATACTTCAGACCTATGAGTAATGGATCTTAAGGGAATTTGATAAAAATTATGTTCATATTGTCAACAACCGTTTATACATTTGTATCAACTGGATTTCCTTTCAGCAGCTTTCATATCAAATTACTATGTCCATGGAATTAACAAATGGAATGGAGATTTTAAAACCTGTAGCAAACCATCTTGGGGGTCCTCAGTTTAGGAACAGGTTTCTTCATCAAGCAGTAAGTTCGTCTCTTTGTAGAAGTAGGTTTCGGCACTAAAAGACCCTAAAGAATAAATTATGGATTAATTACAATAAGAGTTGACCATTTATTAATAACTCAGTATCATACTAAGAGTTCACCATTTATTAATTACAATCATCCAAAAAACAAAAAATAGAAAAAGCTAGCATAGATCCATCTTAAACCTGGATTGTTTAAGCAACAAGAGTTTTATAGCTATCGAGCCCTGTCTAGGGACTTCTCAAAGAAGTATAGCTCTATTTATGGCATGTCCTATCCAGCTGTAACCTTGTAAGGGCTAATACTCAACCACAGAATCTGTTGGGAAGTGAAGCAGTCAAACAACACAATCATGTAAGCTTCAAACAGTCAACAACACACTCAATTTGGTCAACAACAGGCTTCTCCTTGGTCAATGGCAGCCTCATTTTTGGGTTTGGAACAGTGGCAGTAACTCAGTTGTTCAGGACATTCATCTTCTATGGGTTTTTTTCTCTTCGTATGTGTTCTCGAGAGGCAACTTGATTGTCATGTAAAATTCTACTTATTATCTGCTCATGTAACAACTCAATCAACTCATTTAGAAGAAGAATTATTCATTATTTAGGTTTTTATTCCTTGAAAGGTTTCCCCGTAAAAATATTTGTGTTCTTCCTTCTACTATTGATTAGCTACTATCTACTTTACTACTGCTACAATCTAAGATTTACATTTCTTGAAGTCTGCTAAAGTTAAAAAGGATTGTTACTGCTGTTAAATTGAATTCATGTTAAAAAGTTAACAGCAAGCAAAAATACCTCTACATCATATGCAAAAGGTATGGGCGTTGTTACAAGAGCAAAGATAGAAAATGTCAAAGGGTGAGGAGATCTTGATTTTATACATGTGATTGTTGATGACCTTGTTGCAAGGTCTAGAACATGGCCATATTGTCTTATCATTTTGTCCTGAAAATACTATTTTTATTACACAAATTCATTGTTAAACAAGGATTTCCATGAAGAGTTGGTGTAAAGTGAGGCATGCAGTCATGTCATTCTCAAGCCATAAAGGTGTCAAGGTGTAAAGTGAGGCAAGTTAAAAATTCATTACATAAGGTTCAAACCCATGGAATATTTTAAATAATTTGCATAGATATTTTTAAAATAGTTTAAGTCCATTGCAATGGGCTTCAAAGACAAGGGCTTTGAAATTCAACAGTGGCACCCCACATATTTTGATTTGTATTTCTTATTGAAGGTGTAGATATCTATTTGGTTGATGGAATTATTCCTATTGAAATTTGCAAGGAAATACCTTCGAAACTAAGACATGGCCTAGACGTGGAGAGACTATACCTTTGAAATTGAAACTTGAACTATGCGATCCATCAAAAATTTTGCACATAATAATTTGCACAAGCGACGCCATTTTTCCTGTTGACCATGTGCATGGGTCCTCTTATAATCTCATGTATTGAAGATCATTGAATGGCCAAATAAGGTTGACAGGTGAAGAAAATATTTTTTTCAAGTTTTTAATATCCCAAGTCAATCTTCATATTGAATATCGATAGTGTATAGTCACGATGTCCATCACTAGCTTGTTGCTTAATTTCCATGACCTATGGATGCAAAATTCAACTCCTTATACTCACATATTGTAGCTAACGGGGCAGAAGACGTCACAATTGCATTAAATTTCTTTTTACCTTCTCTCTTCATAATAATTACATGACCAAAACATACATGTAAATCCCAATAACACTTGATTGCGCACATGAAGGGTGGTTTTCCCTTTCTACTTGAAAATAATAAAGGCTTATTGTTAGCCCCCAACATAACTTAGTTTGGTTCAATCTTTTTCACTTATAAAAGTATATTTCCAAAATAAAGGAGATACAAATACCATCAATTATACTTTAAGTTTTTAACTCTCATTTATTATTATCCTGGGAAAAAATTAAAATATAAATCCCTTGTCTTTTTCTTGAAATAAAACTTGAATTAAGTTATGAAAAAACTAAAATATAAATTCTTGGTCATTAAAATTTCAAGAACCAACAGATTTAATAAAATAATAAAAACAATCTATGTTTGCTCAAATAATTTTTATTTGGAATTATAAAAAACAAGTTATATATTAGCATGGATTTATAGTTGTATGGAAAAGCTGAAAAGACTGTAATCCCTTGTCTTTTTCTTGAAACAAAATTTCAATTAAATTCTAAAAAAATTAAAATATAAATTCCTTGTCTTCTTCTTGAAACAAAATTTTAGGTAAGAACCAACAAATTTAATAAAATAATAAAACAAATCTATGTTTGCTCAAATAATTTTGATTTGGAATTATAAAAAACAAGTTCTATATGCAAAAGAAAAAAAAAAATCTTAATTTGGCATGGTTTATACTCGTATGGAAAAGATGAAAAGACTATAATCTTTTGTCTTTTTTCTTGAAACAAAATTTCAATTAAGTTCTGAAAAAATTAAAATATAAACTCCCTATCTTCTTCTTGAAAATTACCTAACGAATTTAATAAAATAATAAAAACAATCTATATTTGCTCAAATAATTTTGATTTGAAATTATAAAAAACAAGTTCTATGCAGAAGAAATATTAATCCTTCATATTAATGTAGCATGGATTTATACTGGTATGGAAATGCTGAAAAAAAACTATGTTCATAGTATAGTTTAAAAGTTGAACTTTTCTTCCCCTGAATTGCCCTCTCTGTGTGAGGTCAGGGTCATTGCTACTAGATTTCGTTTGCATTGCATTGGTCAAATGCTTAGTCTGTACGCCCCAAACAGACCAGCATTAAAGAAATACATGAAATAAGAGTTATTTAACACTGAGATGGATGATATTCATTAATTAATATAAGTGGCAGTAGGCAGAGAAAAAAATTCAATGATAGTTGTGTCCTTTCCAACATTAAATCTTCCAATTGTTGTTTTTTCTTAAATTCAATGCTAGTTGCGTCCTTTCCAATGTTTAATCTTCCAGCTGTTGTTTTTTCTGTGTTTTTCTTATATTTTGACATCCAAACAAAATAACTTCTGTTAAATCTCTGTTATCGCTACAATTTGGAAATTACTTGGCTAAGTTTGAGTTGTTTTCTAATATAAGGTTTTTATAATAAAAAAGAAGAAATCTATAACATTTGGTAGTCCCTAGGCTAGGCATCTTTGATTCAATATCAGTTCGATTTCGAAGTTTAGAATGTGATGGTTTTACATTGACTGGGATCTTAGAGAATATATCCACCATGTTTGATTTCATATCAATAGTTAACAATCACCGAAAAGATTACGAGATTTCATGATTCTAAATCTTAATCATTGATTCATCTCGAATGCCCTCTTATAAAAAATAAACAAAGTTTCTGAGTTGGATGGCCGAGTATCATAGGAATGGTCCATGCTACTGCGGGATAGTCGAGTAGCCAAGAGAAGAGAGTTGACCATCTCAGCCACACTACACCCCAATTGTATGTGTCTTTTCAGCGTTGTTGCTTGCCACTATTGATAATAATAGGTGTTTTTCTTAAGTCCATTGAATAAGATTTTATCCGGCAGACGTCACTAGCTCAAAAGCTTAGTTTGGTTCAGCAGTTTCATTTCCATATCGAGGTGTGAAGCAATCGTGATCCAGTTCCTGATTTTGATGAGCTAGACCTAGTTTCTACTGTTCATGATCGTGATGCAGTTGTTCCTTCTGATGATCATGATTCTAATTCGGTTGTTTGTGATCGACTATCAGCAATGATCAATTGGCTATGATATCCTATGACTGGTTGGCGCTTTGGCTAACTCTAAGGTTGGATAAAAGTTCTTGTGTAATCATTATTGAAGAGCTTCATAGCAGTGGTAGTGCACCTGAACAATGACCCAACCAAAGAGATATATAAAATATCTACTACTCCTATCTACTCTCTATATCTAAATGACTAGTTACTGGTTATCATGATTGGATTTTTTATTTTCAAGATCGTAATCCAGTTTGTGGAGGAGATCTAGCAGGACCCCCTGTAAGTTACCTCTTCCTTCCTCCTTGTACAGTTAAGTTACCTCTTTCTTACTCTTTAAAAGATGCTTAAGATGGGAAACCCATGGCAGTGCTTATCTAGTGCAAGCATTTGTTGTCGACCTATGATGGATCTTGTGTTAAGATAAGCTTATGCTCATATAAGGCAAGCTTAGCTGCGAAGTGAAGCATCTTACATGAGAAACATATGCAGGTACATAAGACACAGATGGAGGAGTTTACTAATCAACAGAAATGTTATTACATAGATTACCCTTTGGGAGTTACAAGAGGATATATGGGAATAGGAAAGAGAAGGAGGGGAGGAGTAGGTCGAATTATTTTAATTTGATAGTAAGGCAATGTAGCTTGAGGGGATTAAGATCCTAGTAAAGGACCAGGAAAAGGATAATATGGAATTATAAAGTGGTGGTCACTGGTCACCATAAGAGGCAACTCCACGTGGGATAACCTACCCCTTGGGCTCAAGTAAAAGCATCACCTTATTGTATAGCCAGCATAGAGTCTCGACATCCTGTCATCGAATCACCACTTGTCATGGATTACCAGGATATAAACCTCCCATGATCGTCTATGGCTATGCTCGGCTCTCAAAGAGATAGGAGAGGTTGTTTTCTATAACTACTACCTACAGCTATGTTTTCCTTCATTTACCACTGGTCCTTCCAAGAAAGGCGGATCCAAATTAGAACCTCCTACCACATGGAACAAATGACCCACAATGATGAGGCAACAACGTAGCCAAGGAAACTATGGGATGGAATAGACAATTACAACCTCACTTCGGGTTTCGAATCAAGCTGAAGCTAAAGACAGATATCGCATGAAACTGCTGGATGGATTATTAGCTGACACATATGCATACCATAGGAAAAGGGAGGGATTATTACATTGATGATTATATGCTATTGAATCTACTCGATCAATTGAATCCTTGGGACCTGGATGTGTACACTAGCTGGTATATGTATGCCGGGCTTCAGGAAATGGAACTTATGTTCCAGAAATACGCATCAATAACAGAGAAAGGCTTTTTATCCTCAAATTGGGACAAAGAATTACAAAAATTGAAATTTTATTTCAAAGAAAAATCTTAACATTTGACATAATTTCTCTAAAATTTGCCAAGCCAAGAAAGCATTTCATGTCTAATCAAACCATATAGATTTTCTGTTCATTTTGAAAACAATTGATGAATAATACACATTAAATTCAATAAATCAACCATTATATTCATACAAATCAGTTTTTTGGCACATGGTATATTAAAACTTATATAACACAACATTACCAATACTCGAATTGCTGTTGAATATCATACAGGAGATTGATATCAAGGGATAATACCTGGAATGATCTCCCAAACCAAGATCAGACTTTTTTATTATAAAAGATCCTTGACAACCTTTAGTTTCATAAATCCAAAATCGATCGATCTTAGCGAAGAACAGTAACCCTTAAATACCTGCAACTCAGTGCCAAGAACACGATCCATGGTCAAACACTCTTATAGAAATGGTTTAACCATGATCCTTGAAATAAAAGCTCAGGATATTCTTGAATCATAGAGATTTTAGGTTTTCAAGCGAAAATAGCTGTCTAATGATGGTGATCTGGCTGCAGTCCTGGTAGCCAATAAGGCTACAACTCCATGCGTGAGGAAATGACTCAATGTAGATGCTCTGAAACAAGGGCGACAATAGCTACTATTGAATTTACATATGATAGGACATGGCAATGCCCTGAGAGCATAACCTCATGAAAGATATTAAACTGTGTAATGGGGATATTGAAGGAGAGAAATGCCTCAAATGTTACCAAATGAATGAGTAAATCAATATCGGTGATAACAATCGGTATGAAATCAACAAAGGGGTAGACATTAATGGAAATCTCCTCGCGGTAGGTGAATGGAGGAAAAAGTATGCGGCTTCTTTCAGAGTTAATTGAAGACAATGGAAATGGTGGCCTTGGTGACTTTGGCCTGGCTTTGCTTGTACATTAGTTCATGCCACTTTGACGCCTTCACCTACAGATTCGTGATTCCTATCATAAAGAAAATGGAATCTAAGATGTTCACTTTCCTGAGCCATTCAACAATAACTACGTATCAAAACCCTAACATGTAGGTTAGTAGCAAGAAGGAAGAAAAAGAATTCATCTTTTCCATGGATCTCTATTTCATCCTGATCCTCTTCTTTCTGAGTATAGGAAGGAAAATTTGGGGAAAAAATAATGAGATATACATTTTGAATTTTTAGATAAATGCAAGATATAAGAGTGATTGGGTGATTGGTTCATTCTCTTTGTTTCTTCTTTTTTCCCTTCGTATGGGCGAACCATGAGAATTGATCCCCCGTTATAACAGCTAGTTAGTTGCACACATACTGCATTCCAACTACGGTAACTAGCAACCTTTATTTACCCAATAGTTTTACTAAGGAATTGTAATGTCCCAAATTTTGCATTGGGTCACAATGTTCAAATCATATTTTTCCATATTCATTAAAGTTATCAGATGGATGCTAAAAGTCAAATAATTACCAAGGAGGAAAATCACTAGTTTCCTAGGTTAGGGGTGGAAGCTTTGAGATTTGGAATAAGAAGGATAATAAATGATGTTTAGACATTAGAAGGGGATAAATATTTAATAATTGACCTTGTTAAATAAATACAAGAGAAAATGGAAGTGGCAATAGAGCATTAAGACACATGGAGACTATGGGGCCCACACTAGCTAGAATTCCTATGTTAAATGGTATCTTTCTCTTGCAAATTCGAATATATGGGAAGCCTAATGTTTTTGGATGGATTATAAGGCTAATATACTTTTCCATATACTTTATAGGTCGAATTTTGGATGAATTGTAACTTACATGGGAGAGGAAGAGCCAAATGGGAGTTTCATGGACACTTGGCTAGATTCGCCTTCCATTTATGACATCTATGACACCAATGATGGAGATTCTATGACATTTATGACACAATTCAGATGTAAAGGATGACATACTGACATACTAACATTTCAGGACTGAATAGAGAATCTTAGAGGTCGAATTTGGGAGTTGGAGAAGTCCAAGAGGCTCCTACTCAAATTTGGAAGAAGAGAGAAGGTGAAGAGAGAGGCCACATGGCATAGCATGAGCAGCCACACCAATTCTATGTGGATTTGGTTTATGGATGGATTTGGAACCTTATAATTCTAGTATTTTTTATAAAATACAAGGATCATCCATGAGAAGAAGCCTTTTCTCATTTGTGAATTATGAGAGCTAGTGGATGACTAGTTTTCTTGCTTAAGCCAATTTCGAGGGTGAAAGATTCCCATCCTAGTTGTTGTTTGGAAAGGCCACTCAGGTATTTCATGGAGCTTTAATGGCATCTTATTTTCAGTTGTAATCTACAAGAAATAATGTGGACTCTTCTATTTCAGCACTCTCTCTCAACTACTTCCAGTTTTCACACCATATTCATGCCAATGGAGGGATTGCGCTTTGGGTGAGCTATTGATCTCTTTGGGGAAGATTATAATGCTCATTATATTATGTCATGATGCATATCCTCTTTATTTCATGTTCAGAATACTCTTAGTTCGAAATACCCAAAAGAATTCATGTAAAAATGTTGAACAATGAAGAAATAGTGTCATTTCCCCACTATCTTGTTGTGAACCATTGTAATGCTGATGATTTCGAATTGGAAGAGCCTTTAATTGTCCATTTATGAGTGGAATAAATTAAATATTATATTTTATTCATTCTCATAAAGTTTCAAGTCGAAATTCCGAAGAGTTGTATGTCAAAATGTCTTTTAATGAGCAAACAATGACCATTTCCACTCTATTTTGATATATGCCATGGTAATGCTTATTATTTCGAATGGAGGAATGTATCTATGATAAATGTATGATGTATGGACTGTATTTAATGTTTATTTCAATTATCATGTTCATTATTTAATAATTGGAATCCATTTTACTCATTTTTATTACATTGGGAGAAGATTTGGTGCATTTTCCCCAAGGGTTGAAATTGTGACTTTGGAGTTGTTTTGGAAAGAGTCATAACAGACTGTATAAACTGAAACATGATGCATATGAGACTTTGAAAATTTCCCTTACACATAACCAGCCTCTGTTAATAAATTCAAGTGACCTTGGGATCATTTGTGAATCCATTTTCGGCAATTACCCGGGGGGAATTGGAGCCCCAATTTGCTAGTAAAGGCTCCTACTTTGAACAGAACATTAAACAAGTTTGTAGAAGTAATTGGGAGGTAAAAAAACATAAATTATAATTATACTTAAGTTATATTATCATTCATGTACCTTCATATAAAATTTGGAAGCATTTGGGTCAATTTGGAGGTCTAGACATCAAAACTAGTCAAGAGCCAAAATTGTGAAAAAATTGGAAAAATGGGCATTTTAATAAAAATCCAAAAAGGGGACATTACAGTGGTATCAGAGAATGGTCTTGGAACCTATTGAATTTATTTATGGTATAGATTAATTGAATAAATTCATTAAGCCATGTGGTGATGATATGTCCAGGCAAGTTAAGCAAGCATTCAAATTGGCACATAAAACTATTCATTGTGAAGACCTTAATGATTGGTTGAAGGAATTTATAAAAAATAATTCAAATAAGAACTCATTAAGGAATAATAATCAATGCACAAGTAGGGAGGAGACCAAGGAGCTACAAATTTCTATGGGTGATGAAGAAGAAAAGGCATTACATGAAGAGGATCGAAATTCACTCCCAAATGACTTTGAAAAAGAAGAGGAAACATCACATGAGAAGGAAGAAGAGTACCTTGAAACTATTGAATATTATTCTAAAACAAATTCTACTATGGACATGGACCAAAGAGCATCTACTGATGGATGCTTGAACTATGAAGGAGTACCTACTAATGGTTGCTCACACCTCTATGTTGGTGACATAGAGATCAATTTTGAAAGTGTTGCTACAAGCCAAAATTCCATTAAACCTGAAAATGAATACCTTGTAGCAGTTGAATAAGAAACAAGATCAACTTCCCCATCACCATTTGAGCTTCATGAAGTTGGTCCAAGCAAGAAGGAAGAAGATGAGGAGGTTCATTTGCAAGAGCCTCATTTTCTCGAAGGGTCCTTAAAGATGAATGAAAAGAAGATCCAAGAGGCCCTTAGAATACTCCATGACACTCAAGCATTCGTATCAAATTCTTGTTGGAGAGCTACTTCCTTGGAGGAGCCATCATTCCTTGAAGACATGGAGAAGATTCAAAGAGCAATGTGCAACATCAAAGGTAATTTCATGTCTTTTCTTTTTGATAGAAAAAATGTCATTGAGCTTATTGAATGGTTACATGAATCCTACTTGAATAATACTGAAGTTATTTATAAGCTCACAATTCAAAATGAGCAACTTCTTGAAAAGTTGCAAGACACTTGTTTTTCCTCCTATGTTTCAGATTGTCAAATGGTAGATTGTTTGGAGGATTCTCATGACATGGTGGATCATGAGAAATTTGGAAATTTGAATGTGCTTGATGTATTTGAAGAGGTGCTTGAAGAGATCCAAACACTTGATGTGGTTGAAGAGGAACTTGAATTGTTTCTTGATGAAGGGTATGCAATTTTTAAAGAAGAACATGATTCCTCTACATTGGAACCAATCTATGACAAAGGTTTCACACTCTTGAAGGAGCTGCATAATCCTACCCCTATGGATCCTTCACATTATAACAATTTTGCACTTAATGATCATTTGGGTGAGTTTGTTCTTTCTCCTACATCCTACACTTCTAAATTTTCCAGCAGTCATCCTAATCGGAAGTATGGGTGAAAGGTTTCTTTTTGATGGTGCCACATGAATAGAATGAACATTCTATTTCTCATTTTGATGATGGAATTATCATGAGAACCATCTTATTTACATTTGCAGCAGAATCTTTGTTTACATTATGATTATACACATCTACATGGGTGCACTTATGATGTTCATTTGAGTCACTTGAAGACTCATGGTTTTTCTTGCTCAACACTTGGTTCATTTGATGTTGGAGGAACTTCATCCAACACTTGGGTCAAGAGGGATATGATTGAGGAACATTATTATTGGTAGCAACATCCTCTGTTATTTCATGATGATATAGATATTCATGGGTGTATTGATGATGCTTCTTTGAGACACTTGAAGTCTTCGTGTTTTATTTGCTCCTTATTTGGTTCATATTTTGGTGGAGGTTCTTCATTCACTCCTTGGATGAAAGAACATGTTTCTGATTATATTGATGCACATTATATATCTTTGGAGAAGAATAATGGAACATGGAATCCTCAGCTATGTCATTGGAGCAGATTTGACTGGTCACTTGAAGCTTGTATGCACTTGGAAAATGGTAGTCTACTCATTGGGAGGTATAAGCACTTTCATGATTTATTGGTGAGGCACCTCCTTGATGTACATTCTTATTATGTTTTTATATACTTTGATTATATATATTATGAACTCATAATGTTTGGAAGAATGTATACAAGAAAATGGGATCCAGGAATTCTCTTTCCAAATGGTATGGGTTGGAGAGCACTCTTAATTATTGGAGTGCAATGCAAGCAATGGGACCTTGGTATAGTTTTTAGTTCGATTGATTTCAAATTATTTGGGAAACAAGCAGTATGGGAGATGGATTCCCCACTTAATAAGGTGATGTTAATCAGAGTAGCACAGTAGCAAGCATGGTGGTTCCTCTCTAAAATATTCATGGAATATCAAAGAATTAAGGTGGGCAACTCAGTGGCAACTTCAAAGAATCATACAGAAAGCAGGTTCTTCAACAACCATGTTTGAAATTGCTTAAGGACAAGAAATATTGGAAAGGGAGGATTTGTAATGTCCCAAATTTTTCATTGGGTCACAATGTTCAAATCATATTTTTTCCATATTCATTAAAGTTGTCAAATGGATGCTAAAAGTCAAATAATTGCCAAGGAGGAAAATCACTAGTTTCCTAGGTTGGGGGTGGAAGCTTTGAGATTTGGAATAAGGGGGATAATAAATGATGTTTAGACATTAGAAGGGGATAAATATTTAATAATTGATATTATTAAATAAATACAAGATAAAATGGAAGTGGAAATAGAGCATGAGGACACATGGAGACTATGGGGCCCACGCTAGCTAGAATTCCTATGTTAAATGGTATCTTTCTCTTGCAAATTATAATATATGGGAAGACTAATGTTTTTGGATGGATTATAAGGCTAATATAATTGTAAATATACTTCATAGGTTGAAATTGAGATTAATTGTAACTTACATGGGATAGGAAGAGCCAAATGGGAGTTTCATGGACACTTGGCTAGATTCCCCTTACATTTATGACATCTATGACACCAATGATAGAGATTCTATGATAGTTATGACACAAGTCAAATATGAAGGATGAAATACTGACATGCTGACATTTTAGTACTGAATAGAGCATCTTAGAGGTCTAAATTGGGAGTTGGATAAGGCCAAGAGGCTCCTACTCAAATTTGGGAGAAGAGAGAAGGTGAAGAGAGAGGCCACATGGCATAGCATGAGCAGCCACACCAATTCGACTTGGATTTGGTTTATGGATGGATTTGGAACCTTAGAAGGATAATAATTTCTATAAAATACAAGGATAATCCATGAGAATAAGCTTTTTCTCATTTGTGAAATTATCATTTGTGAATTGTGAGAGCTAGTGGATGACTAGTTTTCTTGCTTAAGCCAATTTCGAGGGTGAAAGATTCCCATCCTAGTTGGTGTTTGGAAAGTCCAATCAGGTCTTTAATGGAGATTTAATGGAGTCTTATTTTCAGGTGTAAGCTACAAGAAAGAATGTGGACTCTTCTATTGCAGCACTCTCTCTCAACTATTTCCAGTTTTCACACCATATTCATGCCAATGGAGGGATTGCGCTTTGGGTGAGCTATTGATCTCTTTGGGGAATATTATAATGCTCATTATATTATGTTATGATGCATATCCTCTGTATTTCATGTTCATAATAATCTCAGGTCGAAATATCCAAAATAATTCATGTAAAAATGTTGAACAATGAAGAAATAGTGTCATTTCCCCACTATCTTGTTGTGAACCATTGTAATGCTGATGATTTCAAATTGGAAGAGCCTTTAATTGTCCATTTATGAGTGGAATAAATTCAATATTATATTTTATTCATTCTCATAAAGTTTCAAGTCGAAATTCCAAAGAGTTGTATGTCAAAATGTCTTTTAATGAGCAAACAATGACCATTTCCACTCTATTTTGATATATGCCATGGTAATGCTTATTATTTCGAATGGAGGAATGTATCTCTGATAAATGCATGATGGATGGAATGTAATTAATTTGTTTTTCAAGTATTAGGTTCAGTACTTAAGCATTGGAATCCATTTTACTCATTTTTATTACATTGGGAGAAGATTTGGTGCATTTTTCCCAAGGGTCGAAATTGTGACTTGGGAGTTGTTTTTGAAAGAGTCATAATAGACTGTATAAAATGAAAAATGATGCATATGAGAATTTTAAAAGTTTCCTTACACATAACCATCCTCTATTAATAAATTCAACTGACTTTGGGATCATTTGTGAAGCCATTTCCGGCAATTACCTGGGGGGAATTGGAGCCCCAATTTGCTAGTAAAGGATCCTACTTTGAACAGAACATTAAACAAGTTTGCAGAAGTAATTGGGAGGTAAAAAAAACATACATGAGCATGATATTTAAGTTATATTATCATTCATGTACCTTCATATAAAATTTGGAAGCATTTGGGTCAATTTGGAGGTCTAGACATCAAAACTAGTCAAGAGCCAAAATTGTGAAATTTTTTGAAAATTGGGCATTTTAATAAAAATCCAAAAAGGGGACATTACAGGGGAAAAAATAATGAGATATACATTTTGAATTTTGAGATAAATTCAAACTCTAAGATTGATTGGGTGATTGGTTCATGCTCTTTGTTTCTTCTTTTTTCCCTCCGTATGGGTGAACCATGAGAATTGATCCCCCGTTATAAGAGCTAGTTAGTTGCACACATATTGCATTCCAACTATGATAACTGGCAATATTTATTTACCCAATATTTTTACTAAGGAACCACATATCAATACGGATACGAAGTTCACTTAATTCAACCAGACTATTGGTGAACCCAATGGATGTGTTTTTATCCTATTCTATTATAAATACTGTGGAGTTATATCCCGATATTCTTGTCAGTGGGAGGTTTAACAAATAATGAGGGTTAATATCATCTTTTAGAGATAATTTGATAATAAACTTCTGGATTTATTTTTATTTTTAAAGGTAAGACATATAAAATATCAAAAAAATTATAAAAAAGCAACATACAATTATATGAATTAAAAATATAATTATTAAGTATAAATATAAATTTTATTTAAAGATTCAAATAAAAATATAAAATAATAGTAAATTATTTTAATGATATTTATATTTTTTTTAAATCTTTAATATAAAAAGATAATTTATACCTTTAACATAAATATAATGTTAAGAGATTTATATATTTTAAAATGAATTGTTACAAAATTTTAAAACGAGATAAAATGAAAAAAAATTAGACAAGCACAAGGTTGAAAAAGACAAAAACATAGACATTAGGTTATACTAAGAATAAACTTATAATGTGAAGGAGAGTAAATCAATAAACATATAGATAAAATTGTTTTTCTATGACAAGTATCTAGGGAGAAGCTAGTGTATTAATCATTTGTATCAATAATGTAAGTGTCAACACATACTCCATATTAGATAATGCCTTCTAGAGAGTGTCCTACATTAACAAGGCCCTAAATTTAATCTTGTGTGGCGTCAACCTACTCCTAGTAATGGTCATAGTTGAAGAAAATGTAGGTTCACTCTTAAAATCTAGGGTCAAAGAACTCATAGTATAAGGAAGGACACTAGTAATGTATTTATGAGTAAGTAGGTGTCATACATAAATGAATCTTTTAAGCAAATTGATTGTCCTAAAACCTCTTGATGTAGCACAATATGGATCTTGTGTGGATTGGTGGCTATCAATTAATGTCTTAACCACTTCCTCCTTGTTCTTATCCATTTTCATGCTTATTTAGAAGTGGTTAAACCTTGGAGACCACATTATGGAGGTTACTAATGATGTGTGCTAGTCTTGAGTCTATTTATGGTACGAAATCACACATGTGGATTGCTCTTCCATCTTTGGTGTGGACCAATTATTCATTGAAGACTTATGTTTGTAGGCATCAGCAAATCAACAACCAAAATAACATGTTAATTAAGCCCAAGGTGTATTGATTAGTGATGTTCTCAATACTAATTTGGCTCAGTGAAATCTCTAAGGAAAAATTTCAGGTACCCCTCATTGAACTTATGAAATCCCAATCCAAAGACTTTGAATAAAAAATGTATTAGAGTTGAAAGAGACCAAGGAGATGTTAGTTGTCTCAACTTGTGTCAAGGTGTGAACCAAGGAGGAGGGAACGGTACTCATTCTTCACTCTATGTTACATTGTTGGTCAATGATCTAGTTTTTACAACTCATAGGATATTCAGAACTGTCTACCTTGTTGGATTGATTAAATAATGTCAACACTTCAGAGATCGTGCCTAAGAACTGTCCTGTTTAATTTACTACTATCTACCTTATTATATGGTTGTGCATGGCTGGGTCAGAACTATGACCAGTCGTATCTTTCCTACTTTATTTTACTTATGTGCATCAAACTATCTTTTTCCTTCATGAATACCAGATTAATTACCTGAAGCACATTGAAGGAAGACATGGGTTTATACAACCTTTTGACTTCCTTCCTTCGTTGGGCATGAAAATATTGGGTTGTTGCATAATTGCATGCTTGACTTAGTAGCCTCAAACAATGTGATGTCCCTCGATGTTATGAAGAAGCTTGGCCTACAAATATCCATACCTTATCAAAGTATGTGTGCTACAGACTCAAGGAAAATCAAGGTCCATGTATTGATCAAAGACTTACAGGTAAGACTTGCTGGATACATGGATGCTGGTTTTTTTATGGATAGTCGGTGTCATTGATGTGCCAAATCCAAGGGGTATGTTTCTGTCTATGAAATGGGTATCAAATTTAGGAGGAAGCATTCAGTTGGAAAAAGTTATATACCTGAATACTATGTTCATTGAGATTCGTATGCCCTTAATTGCACATTTTCGCAAGATAAATAGTTAATCGCCACAAGGAGAGAATATTTACCTTCTAAGAGTGACAAACTAGTGATGAATTCCATAGATACCTCTTCTCACTTATGGTTAGTATTTCCAAATAACAATTTTCATAACCAGAAATATCTAGTTAAATAGGATATAGTTGAGAGCCCATAAGGAGAAAAATATAATGATGATAATGAATTTGATGATTGATACAAATACATGAGACATCTTAAATCTGAATGGTCACGAGGTATGATAGGACACAACTCTTTGAGACTTCTCCTACTTATTATACATCAACACACAATTAATATTTATGATTTACGTTCATTAAATTTGCAGTGACATTATGTTAGAGAATACTAAGATGAGGAACATTTTATGCCTTATTGTTTTGGAAAATATCACATTCTTTTGTAAATTACTCAATACCAAATGCCATTATCAACCAACAAAAGTTGAGGAGACATTCCTATGATTTTTGTGCAAACCCACATGACTCACCAAGGGACATATAAATATTGAGATGAGTTCCAAACAAAAAATGATGGTATGTTAAAGGTTATGGAGCCATTATTGGTATTCCATGGCTAGCGCCAATTCCAGCAAGTGTCAAATCATCCTAGGTGAGGTGCACTAATCTACGCCAATGGGTTTATTAGGGATTCCATCAAGGAATGTTGGGAAGCATCATGTATTTCCTTGCAAAGTTACCATTGGAAAAACAACACAAGGCTGCATTACATACAATACCTAGGAAACGCCAATTTTATTTATACCAAACTAAATTAACCACAAAAAACTTGGATGTAGATGTTGAATATATAATGTTCTACTTAAAATTTGTTAACACTATTCATCCAAGGAAACAAAAAATAAAAATACTAAGCATATATATTGTTGTCATCTCGATAAAAAAGACATTTTAAACCTAGTTGATGGGACCAAGGGACAAAGAAAGAGAATTAAAAAAATAAATGTATATCCAAAAGTTGATCAAAGAAATCAAATGGTACTGCTAAATACATGATATGTTATATCCCATAAGTGGTTTAGACATTTGCAAGCTAAATATCAAAAAAGGGAAAAAAATGCATTTAACGAAGAATTTTAGTTGCAAAAGTATAGCATATCTGCCTGGTATTAGATGCTTCTTGCATCAAAGTCATCAACAAATAAGGGTTGTTCTAGTAATGGCAAGATTTATATAAGCATCAACAGGATATGGTTTATAAAGGTTAGTTTAAACTGTATACTAAACAATAATCATAATAACATGCATAAGAAGCATTATCATAAACTTTCAACAAGAATGTTGATTACAACAATTTTACTTCACACCCCTTAGAAATAGTTATGCACCATTCACTAACCTGAATGAACCTATTTTTAATGATAAGGTTTCAAGTGATTTGCATCCATTTTCAAGGTGGATAAGTGTTGTGCCAGTCAAGAGAGAAAGGGCCAAGATTAGAGCATTCGGTGCACAACACAGAATACCTATTGATTTTAGGGAACCATCAATCAACTTTCTACATTGCAATTATCTAGTGATAAACAAACACCCTCAATAACATAGGTATCAAACTAATGTAAGCATGAGATGTGCTCTGAAAGATATTCCATTATCCAAGTTATTTGAACTTAACTAATTTAAAACAATAAAGAAATTGAACTACTTAGCCACAACCAAATAGAGAAATCTCTTTCAAGTCACAGCCTAGATAAGTGAGTAGTTCACTAACAAACTCATCGGTGACATCTATTATCCTTGTCATTTATAACACTTCCAATTTTTGCATTTTTTTAATGCAGGCAGAATCTTGAAGGCTTCTAGTTGTAGGCATGACTCCATAAAATAATTCCTTAATTACTGGTGCCAAACTATCGCCATTAGGATTCATGTTATATAATTTTTAAGGTCATTTATATGTCGTTACAGTCATTTCAATGATAATAGGGTCGTTTAGATGTCATTACAGACATTTAGGTGCCATTAGAATCAATTAGGATCCAAAACGGATACCACATGCATAATCATCATTGACATCCACATCGTCATCATCATCATACAATAAATCAACATCATTGTCTTCGTCGTAGTCATCATTAATGTCATCACCAATATAATTGTGATAATAATGAGCAAGGAGCCCTACTACCTCACAAGAATGGATGATATAGTATTATACTTATCAAATGATATCCATACGCTCCATCATAATTATCGTAATGCATCATCGTCATGTTGTTAGGGCCAATCAGATTCCATTAGGGTCTATCAAATGTTGTTGGGGACACTCAAATTCCATTAAAGAAATTTAGGTGACATTAAGATAATTTACCCCTCATTAGGATTAATCAAGATCCAAAAGTTCCATGATTACGATCATTTAGGTGCCACTATGATAAATCTGCAAGATCCAAAATTACTATCACTTGAATCATGATCATTGACATTGACATTAATATATTTGGCATTATGTCAGACATTTTCTGAACACAATTCCTAGCTCTAAACCTAGTGCAATTCCTAGCGCGGTTCCTTTCAAAATTTCTGGCATTATTCCAGACGCTATACCTGGCTCTATACTTGGCACTATGTTGGATGTTTTCTAGGTGCAATTCTTGGCTCTATAATTCACGCTATGTTGGATGTTTTTCTTTCCAAAATTCATGGCACAATTCATGTTGCTAACCCTAGATTAATATATGGTGATATGTTATTCAGGATGTTTTTTTGGAGGCTATTTTGGGCGTTATATGGGATGTTTTTTTTTACGTTAATTTGGACGTTAATTGGGATTCTAATTGGGATGATAATTGTGATGCTAATTGGGATGCTAATAGGGAGGTTAATTGGGATGTTAATTAGTGTCCACATTAGAGCCAACTTTTAAAACAGGATGTTAATTGAGATGCTAATTGAGACGCTACTTGGGATGCTACTTGGGATGCTAAGTGGGATGCTAATGGGGACGCTAATTGGGATGCCAATTTGAGTCCAAAATAGTGCCTACTTTTAAAAAGGGATTCAAATAACGCCGTTAAAAGCGTCATCTCGTGTACAAGCATCCACTTTGTCCAAAAAATGATGAAAATACACTAAAAGTGATAGTGGATGCTAAAAAGGAAGCTGAAAGAGACGCTAATGATAGGATTTTGTTGTAGTGTTGGGTTACTTTTTACTTAGGATAGTGTGTGCCCTTTTGTCTTGTTTAGCCCTTGCATACCCTTAGTGGACTCATAATAAGTTAACGCAAGTAGGCCAACACAAAACTTCATCACCTCCAAGAAGTTCATAGTATTTTTGGTTTATCTTGAGAGCTTAGTAAGACATGGAATCCATCCTCCTAACTTCATAAGAAAGTTAACAAGTAAATATAGAACATAACCATCAAGCACAACAACTTTAACCAGTAGAAATAAAAATTACATTCTTTCATAAACTTGACGACAAGAAAAGTAGTGTTGTCGTAATAATAAGTTGCAGCATAATATCATCGTAAAAATACATTTATGTTAAATGGATAAAATACTAGACATCATTTAAAGATAATATGATTTTAGTTATTCCTTTGTTGCAATTAGACCTAAGTCACTTTTTAATGTGTCGTAACTATATCCTTTATGTTAAAAGCAAACTGAGATATTGTATGGATTCTTTTATCCTTTATAAATTATAGTTATACCATTACTTTAAAAAAAATTATTTACGAAATTTGGAGATGTTACAGCCACCTTTAATATGGATCTTGATGCTTGGTAGAGCCACCTTTAAGATGGATCTATAGTGGTTTTTAATCAAGTAATAAGTGAAGACTCTGTTACTTGCCTTTATGCTCAAAATATTTATATGAAGAGTTAGAGTCCCTATTCCTATGTTTAAATCGTTTTCTCAATCTTATATGAAACAATTATTCAATGAAAGACAATATTTGATGCATATGACTAGCTTGTGGCATCTTGGAATAACTTCTATAAATATAAACTCTCTTTACCTCTCTTATGTTAATCAACTTTGACATTTTGAATCCATTAAGATTACATAAATGTGTTCTTAGTTTTATTTTCACTAAAAAAATTCCATTCAACTTATAAAAGTGTCTTCCCATTATATGGAAGCTCATTTTCCTAAGAAACAACAAGTGGGATATTTATTTTCCCAAAGCTCTTAGGCTTTCACATGACTCCCCTTATTTTCACAAGTACAAAAGCACATAACAACAAGCATGCCATTAAGAAATTTGAACCTTGATGGAAATGTCAACACAACCCACTTTTACTAACACAATTAAGCACAAGTTAACATGTTTTTAGTTATTTCAATAATGTGCTATATTTTATGCATTTCCTTCTATTTATTGGTGTTTCTTATGTATGTGCGAATTCTTTAATAGAGTTAGAAATAACGTTAATCTTCATATAAAGTTAAACATTTCTTTTCCATTACAGTTTGAAGTTAGAGTTGTAATTATTTATCATAAATTTTAGATTTCTTGATTTTTGGTATTTTTTTTTAATTTAGAATCTTACATTTTGTTTTTTCATTTTTTTAAAATTTAAGTCAAAATACCACAATGACAATAATAATGACCATCATTTTTTACTTTAAAAAAAGATTATGATAATAATAATATGACGCTTCATATTTGTCATTTTTTTCAACTTAAGTTCATAAATAGAGTGAACACCTACCAAATTTTAGATTAAAAAAATTATATATATATATATATTTTGAAAATATTATTTTACAAAATCGACATTGAAAATAAGTATTGGTGTAAACGTGGCCTGCAATGTTAATAGTTAGGACTTAGTTGAAAATAGTTGGAACTTAGTGGAAAGTGGAGCACTGACACTTTTGGGTTGGACCACTTTGTCGGATTACAAACATGGTACACCATCTTCACTTCCTTCAGCTCCATGTGATATCTCAGTGTACATTTTGTCTGTTATTTGAACACATGTCGAGTTGTATGCCATGGGTCTTCACCCTACAAACAAAAAATTATATTTTGTTAGCAATGGGCCACCAAGACCACAACTTTAAAGTAGATGTAGCACTTAATTTACAGTTGGACATGTCCTTTCCCTTCCTTTTATTGTATGCAAATACACATTCTTGTCCTAGAAGTTGCAGTGAAAGTTTCAACTTTCACGTCTATATAAATCTTTGCATTCCATATAAATTCATTTTTACAATTTCTGCGATTACCACAGTTCCTTTGTAAACTTTTCCATTTAAATTGGTAAAGTGTTGGGTAAAAGGTGATTTTACCTTTGATTTCTTTCTTCTCCATATGCTTCTTCAATTTTTCTGTCTATATCCAAATATACACAGAAACTGGTGAGCAAGTGTTGTTCAATAGGTGACAGATGAGGCCACCTGCTGACCAAATGGTCGCCTGTTACAGCTGTTGTTGTGCATGATAGATTGACTGTCCTTACATTTTTTTTTCATGCACGTATGTTGATCAATTTTGGTTTCTTTTTTACTGCACTTCAGTTGGGTCTCTGATTCTTTAATCTTGATTCCGAAACTTCTATCCCGTAGACCGCAGGTTTCCTCTATGCATGAATGGATTGATGGACTTGATATATTGATTTCCAATTGTGCATCCTTCTTCCCAACTGGTGTTTAGTGTGTTTTTATAACAGGTCGCTTGCGGGTTTTCACTAGACTTCTATCTGTTGGCCTAAACGACCGGGCCTGGCATATTTTTTGTGCAAGGTTTCACTGTCCATCACTGCAATTCATTTCTCTCAATTCGACATAGCTTCCCACAATTTTGCGAAAGTTAGTCCAGTAGTTTTTGTGGGTTTAGGCTAAGATTTTCTCGACGGATTTTGTGGCTTTAGGCTCACAGTTTGTGGGGTCAATTTGGTCGTTGTTTTGTTTCACTACTTCTTCAATCGATGGAATACACTTTTCCCATATCCCTTCATCCACATTAATGGTTCATCAATGCATTATTGCTCCATTAATGGGCCTACATGTTAATTTCATTCAGACATGGGCCTATATCTTCATTTTGGCTCACCTTATGACAATCTGCAAAATATTTATTATCCACATTTGTTGTTGCACCTCCTTTGCTTTGCATATATAAACAAGCCTTCAGGAAACCACTATTTCTTATTTTTTTCCTTTACTTTGCTTATATTCATTTTGTTGATTTTCGTTTACATTAGACAGTTTCCAATAGAGGTTTTCTCACCTTGTTAAATTTGCAGGTACTTCTCCCTAATTAAATTTTTTGAATATTCAATGTGGTAGAAAATTTTTTGCCTCACATTTGACCTTACAAACAGGTTCTGTTACTGTCTTTAAAATTTCACAATTCTATTTAACTCATGGTATATAGATATATGTCTAAAGAGGTGTTTTAAATGCCAATACAATTATAGGTGAAACACCCTTGCTCTATTTTTATTGACTATGACTCATGCTCTGTTGCAAAAGGACAATGACTTGTATTGGTTATGTGGCTTCATAATGTTGTAATACTCATGCTATGTCAATAAAATGATAGGTATCAATTTTTAGGGTAAATGAAGATGTTGCTTGTGAGATGGTGAACCACCCTTGCTTTGTTTTAATTAACTATGACTCCTTCTTTGTTGCAAAAGGACTGTGGCTTGTATTGGTTATGTGACTTCATAATGGTGTAATACTCATGCTATGTCAATAAAATGATAAGTATCAGTTTTTTGGCTAAATAAAAATGTTGCTTATGAGACTGTGACTCATGCTCTATTGCAAAAGGACTGTGACTTGTATTGGTTATGTGGCTTCATAATGTTGTAATACTCATGCTATGTCAATAAACTGATAGGTATCAATTTTTAGGCTAAATGAAGATGTTGCTTATGAGATGGTGAAACACCCTTGGTCTGTTTTAACTGTCTGTGATTCCTGCTCTATTGAAAAAGGATTGTGAATTGTATTGGTTATGTGGCTTCCAAATGGTGTAATACTCATGCTTTCTCAATAAAATGATAGGTATCATTTTTTATGATGCACTTGTTTTAGGTAAGGAGCTCAGCCTAAAGCTGCAAGGCCACTATAATAGTGGCCGCTTCCACCTTTCGCATTCCTTTTTCCACAGTGTGGAATGTGGCGATGCATTTTTTTCAGCTCATCGGGAAAATTAGTTCCCAACTTCCAACTTCTGCCTATGCGGATTCCGGAATTTTCATTTTTCATCAATAATACTTTCTTGCCGACTTCCATTTTCTGCTGTGCAGATTGCGGAAATCGGAAGTTACATGTTCGTAATTAACTTTCCCTGCTATTCAACTTCCGCTTTCCACCGTGCAGACTGCGGAAGCCAGAGAATTTTATGTCCCTTTTTTTATTTTTCTCATTTTTTCTGACTTCTGGCTTATGTACTGCGGAATGCAGAAATATGAACTTTGTTGTTTTTCTTCGCAAACTTTTTTTCTTCCACTTTCGGACATACGGAATGCAAAACTTCGATACATTTTTAGTTTAAATATAAGAAAATTTGTCCACGATAAATTGACGAAACTTATTTTTTAACAATATAAAAGTTTTGAAATTTACATTTAGGAAAAGGCTATGTCTGACTTCTGCGTTATGCCTATGTGGATTCTGGAATTTTCATTTCTTTCTTGCTGACTTCCACTTTCCATTGTGCGGAATGCAGAAATAGGAAGTTACATGTTCGCAATTAACTTTTTGTTATTTCCAACTTCCACTTTCTGTCGTGCGGAATGTGGAATATGAGAAAGTCTTTGTCATTTTTCTTTTTTTTCTCATTTTTCCAAATTTCGATTTTCACACTGCAAAATGCAAAAATCGGACCTTTGATTTTTTTCTTCACAGATTTTTGTTTCCCCTTTCTGAAGTATGAAATGTGGAATGCAGAACTTCGATACGTTTTTAGTTCAAATAAATTTCTTTCCGACTTCCACTTTCCGCTGTGCAGAATGCGGAAGGGAGAAATGCCAAACTAAAATGTAACATATAACATATAACATATAAAATTAATGCTTTTTATTTTTATTTTTCTCATCTTTCTTACTTTCGATTTCCGCACTGCGGAGTGCGAAAATAGGAACTTTGATGTTTTTGTTCACAAAAATGTTTTCTTCCACTTTCTGCTTTCCACTTTCCTAAGTACTAATTGTGGAATGTAGAAATTCATTACTTTTTTAGTTCAAATATAAGAAACTTTGTCCCTGATAATTTGATGAATTTAAATTTTCAACAATATCAAACTTTTGAAATTAACATTTATGAAATTTACATTTAGGAAATCTATTCCCGACTTTTGCATATGTGGATTCCATAATTTTCATTTCTTTATTTTCAACTTCTGCTTTCCACTGTGCAGAATGCAGAAATCGGAAGTTACATGTTTGCAATTAAATTTTCATGTTGCAGAATGCGGATTTCCATAATTTGTTGAAAAGTAAATCATTAACGTATTAACGGAGTTCTCTTTCATTCATTATTTAATATCAAGGAACTTATTTTTCATTGTAAAAAAATTAGACATGAGTGCTTTATCACAATGAGAATGTTGGATAAGCTAAAAAAAATTGCCTCAATCATCAATATTTTCATAATACAAGCAAGGTAGAAAACAAGAGATGAAATGACAAAATGTGAAATTGCTCATTCCTTCATATTCCAAACTCTGAAGCACCAGTTACAGGTCAAAATTTTGGATAATACCCAACAGTGTAGCAAGATTAAATTCTTTGTTTAGGCGCAAATAGCTTTTGCATCTTTTCTCATATCTGCAGTTGGCTGCAGTCCACTTAGTTGTTTCTCTCGATCAAAATTGGCGTGTTCTCATCCACCAATCCCACGTCACTCCAGAAACTATAGGATGAATGAGGGAGCTATAAATCCCTTGCATCAGCAATAGGATTCCGAACTTATCTTCCCAACTCCTCCCATTCCGACCTTTGATATCACCATGTTGGGAATTATTTCTTTGGCATCCATGAGAGGGGAAATAATGACACTCATGTGTCCAGTTTTTATGCACATAAAAAACCATAAATGAGGTCCAAATGATATTTTCCTTAGAAGGAGGCCCTATTTATTGAATAAGTCTCAAGAAATGTTATTATGAGTTCGGGATTCTCATGATGTAGTATATCTATATCTTGGGATTAATGTGATTTGTGTATAATTCCCTCATCTCTCAGAGGTCGTGAAAGGTCACTTTAACGTACTGAAATATCTTAATGTAATCATAACACCGCCCCTTTCTGTTATAACGTCATCATATTAATCGTAGAAGTGACCATCAGCCTCACTTATCATCAGCTTCAAGTGATCTCATAGTGTGTGGACTTGGCATTTGTCACTTCATCAATCCCTTCTTAATGATGGTATTGATATGCCCTTGTTTTGAGTACCCTGCTTCCTTACCATACTGCATATAAAGAGTATACTCATCTTATGTTTCTTAATAATTATAGCGATCACCATTATCAAGCATCGAAAATAGCAAATCTTTCGATTCCGGGATGTGATCTATGCCGTCCATTTTCATTTATCTTAAACCTTTATTTCCAGCACCATCATCAGATATATAAATGTTGTTCTTCATAAAATATATAATGACAGTTCAGCAATGAACTTCTTAAATGAAACAATCCAATGTGATATCATAATATTACAAAGTTAATATAATAAAAATGTTATGTTTATGTTATTATTTTGGCTTCTTGAATAAGATTCTTTTTCTCGGCTCTTGCTGATAGTTGTCTTGCTTGTTATCATGCCTCACCATAAGAGCTCCCACTTTGTTTCTTCCCCTCATGGGATTGTCAAGCCAAAGCCTATGAGTCCACCCCTCTGTTTCCAAAAACTGATTGTGGAAAAGAGAAAACATTATAAATGGGAGATTCTTGAGTCAGTGCAAGCCAACATCCAGAATGCAGAGAGAGAGGTGGAGTTGGAAGGAATTTGCTTGCAACCTGAGGAGATAAAAAATGAATTTAGGTATTTACTCCCTGATCCTAGAACCTACAGAGGAAGGCTCTCTCTGTATCAGAAATCCTTGTAGTTGCAATGGTCACAAAAATTTATCCTAGGAAAAACTTTAGTGAAAAAAGACGAGTACCATGGCAAAATTCTTCTTCAGCGGGACAAAATCGTGCTCATCCTGCACAGGATTTTGGACAATCAGGTTGAGTTTGCCAGGAGACTAGGCATGAAGCTCGAGCCTCATGAACAATTGTTTGATTGACCATGTTATTCTTTTCGTCTTTGTTTTACTCTTTCTCTATTTTAAAAACTACTATTGTTAATGGTTACTTTTTATGTTTTCATGGAAGAATGTTTTCTGAGACTTATGAAGAACTCCCAATCATTCTGGGCTAGTCTTTTTTCCTTTCGAGAGAGACTACCAGTCTGATTTGCAATCCTGCTTTCCCAAAAATGGCAAGGCTTGGTTTTTTCTGTAAATGTCTATTTTTTGGCTATCGATGCCAATACAAGGACCTACTAATTTAAAAAAATTATATTTTTATTGAATTCTTCTGGTAAAAATTATAATGTTTTTTGGCTTATATTTATTGATTGACTTTGCAAACGATCACGATTGGATTTGGAGTTTGTCATGTTCCAGCTCCTTCCAATTCGTTCAAATTCAGATAACTCTAAATCCTTACATCATTTATATTTGTATGAATTTAAAAAGTAAAATCCCAAATCATGAGGTATGTATATCATCAATGGACAGTTTGGAGCCTATCTATGATGATGAAGAATGCAGTTGGTCTCTGGATTAAAGGTTGCATTCCTAAATTTTGTCTTAACATCTTTCTCTAATACATTACATACTTTTTCACAAGAAACCCACTTAGAAAATGCTGAAATTTCACTTTATCATTACGTATATACCTGACAAACCTCAACAGTGCCAAGAATTTGTTTGCATATTCTTTCATGGTCAATTGTCCCAATTTCATCTCATGGAGCTCTTTAATCTTATCATCATAGTACCTGTCAAAGAGGTACTTCTGTTTGAAATACTTCTTGAACTACTTCCACACAATCTTTCTTTCATTGATTTTCTTCACTTGCCTGTGGTGCTCCCACCGTATAGATGCTCTTCCACCTAAGTTAAATATGGCTACTCTTTCCTTCATATTTCCAAAGTAGTCTTGGACTTGGAAATACTTTCTCATTCCAAGAAGCCAATCCACATCTTCTTGAACATATTTTACCTCACCATCAAAGGTAGGAGGCTTTTCCTTCTTAAATTCCCCATGTGAACTATTCTAGTAACGCCTCTTTCCCTTGTTCCTGTGAGATGAAGAGCTTGAACCCCTAATGGATTCTTCAGAGTCAAATGATCCACTAGAATACTTTTTTCTAGAGATGATGGACCTCTTGCAGGGATTCCTTTTTTCACTATTCCCACTTCTTTCTGGATTTGTTGTTTGATGCCAAGAGTTTATCTTCTTTTGGATGTCTATAAAACTTTGTAGAATGGATGCATTCAGCTGATTTTGTTGTTCCTGAGCTTTAATAATCCTCTCATTGTCTTCTCTACAACTTTTCAATCCCACCCTTAGGATTCTCATGGTGGCTACAATATCTGAGGGACCATTGGATTCTGTCTCAGCATTCTCAACCCATATATTCTCCCCCATGGAATCTGTCTCAAGATCATAGGGAACATGTGCATCATTCCTAGTGTTGATCCTCATGTCCCAACCAATACCAACTTTTCCAAGTCGCACTAGGTGGAATGCTACGTTTTGATGTAACTATGATTATGCAAAATGTGTTCATAAACACAATTGTTACCTGTGCCATAATCTCAGAAATTTATAAATTACCTATCGACTGGTTCGCTACAGTTTTCTTTATGCAAACTATTTGTTCCAAACAAACTTTTATGGTTAGCACAAGTTTTCCATAATGCGGCGGAACTAGATGTTCCCAAAAGGTGACAGGGTTGAAACCCGTAGCTCTGATACCACTTTGTAACGTACCCTTACACCTGACTGATATTCATAATAAAAAAATATTTATTTCTTCTCCTTTAAACACAGTCATGGGTCGCATACATCCTAAATCATTCATTCTGAAGTTCAGATGCTTCTGTAACATTCCTTCCACCCTTAACATATTCCTTTCGTAGCTAGAAAAGTCCTTTCCTCCCTTCACAGGCCCTTTCTGGCTTCCTCCTTCCCCCTTCTGCATTCATCAATGTGGATTTTGGTGGGCGAAACTCCGTAAATTGCTCACTATTATTCTTACCTTCCCGCTTTCTGCCTTCTGCCTTCTGCTTTCCATAGGCGGAACTCAAATTACGACGTAGTGATTGGTTCATTTTCCTCTTTTTGCTTTCTGCCTTCTGCATTATACGGGCGGACTTCAAGAAGCGGAATCTGTAAAACACTTTACCTTCACATTTGGATTTTTTATTTCTGCCTTCCACCTTCCGCATTCCACGGGCGGATTCTGGTGTGTGTAAATCTGAAAATACTTATCTTTATCCTTTGTCTTCCCACTTTCTAATTTCCACCTTCCACCTTCTGTATTCCGTGGGCAGATTTCGAGGTGTGGAAACACTTAAGTCAGATGCATTCGGACTCTATAACCAAGCTTCTAGCCTCCATGAACTTAATCAAAATGCATTGGGATCCAAAAGCATATGTAGATGTAAAATGCAGGAAACATAACAACAACTAACTCTACTTGAATCTTTAGCAAGCATTCAACACATTCATAATAATTCTTAAACAAATAAATTGTAGAATTTATATAGAGAATACTTATCTTGAAGATGAAGATGTCCCGCAACTAGCTATGTCGCTACAACATTCCACCCAACCATAGGCCAGTTGTGGTCATCATTCTCTCAACTGCCACCCCCAAGTTGGGCATGATTTCCATAAGGAGCTAGGGAACATCAGGCTCACACATATCTAGAACACATCAAAACAAAGCCAAGCCAACCTTCAGTTGGTTTTATCATACTACTCAGACACACATGGCCAAAGTGCACATCAAGACTCATCTAAGCCAACTAACAGTTGGGTTTATCAGGCTGTTTAGTCAAGCCAATCTATGATTGGGTTTATCTGACTTCTAAGGCAGTGGAAGGGAAGAATTGCTAAGCTAGTGAGCTCATTCACGGACACCTCTGCAAGATCTATCTGGCGTGGAATCCATAATACATACACACCAACACAAGGAAGTATCCCCTTCTCTGCTACACAGTCCCTCGGTCCATACCTTCCCTTCCAATGCTCTTTAGGGTGTGCATAGAAGATTAACTGGTCACTCTTATCTTTTGTGAGGTTCCTCTCTTCACTAGGTTTATCAAGCCAATTATGGGCCTCTTCAACTCCTAAGTCTTGCATACAGTCTAGACCCAAACCAGGGTACACATAAGAGAAAATCACAAGGTAACATAAGAAAATAGGGTTCCAGTCTTTAACACAGACAAAAATGGTTCCCAACCACTCTATAATGTAGAAAACCAAGGTTCCGTCCAAGGACTTCATTGTATGCACATATGCATGCAATGAGAGCCTAGGTGGAGTGTTAACGCAAGAAGGTCATGTAATAGCATATGAATCAAGAAAGTTAAAAATAAATGAAAAGAATTATGCTACCTACGATTTAAAGGTCATTGTTGTAATACATGCCTTGAAAATGTGGCGCCACCATCTAATCAGTAGAATATTTTTATTAATGTATGATAACATAAGTTTGAAATACTTGTTTGATCAACAAAATCTGAACGCAAGGCAAGCAATATGGTCAGCTTTCCTTAGAGAATATGATTTCGAGATCAAACATATAAAAGGAAAAGAGAATAAGGTGTTTGATTCCTTAAGCAAAAATGAAAATATGAATTTTATAGTTGTTGTTCGCATCTATAAAACAGAATTGGACTATAAGTTTGAAGGTGGAGTAAGAATGGATAAAAATTATCAAAATTTAAGAGAAAAAGTTACAAAAAACGAATCTAAAAATATAAAAACAGATTTTAGTTTGAATGAAAAATATTTAATGTTGTATAAAAACATATTATATGTACCCAATGTACCAGAAATTAAGATGTTGATCTTAAATGAAGTACATAAGAGTCCTTAATCCGGACATCTTGGTTACGAAAAGATGATAACAATGCTAAAAAAAGACTATTTCTGGACCAATATGAAAAATGAAGTGGCTGAATATATAGCTAGGTGTATAGAATGCCAGCAGGTTAAAGCTGAAGATCGACACCCAGCAGGCCTTTTGCAACCATTACCAATCCCATTTGGAAATGAGAAATTATCAACACTGATTTCATAACATGACTACCTAAAAATCAAAAGAAAAATGATTTTGTGATGGTAGTGGTAGACAAACTTAGCAAGGCAGCTCATTTTATACATGTTAAAACTACTTATAAGGTTTTGAATATTGCTGATATTTTCATGAAGGAATTTTTTCATTTGCATGGAATTCCCAAGAACATAATTTTTGACAGGGATCTTAAGTTTACTGGTAATTTCTCGAAGTCATTGTTTAAAGGATTGGACACTAAATTAAATTTTAGTACCGCTTATCATCTGCAAACGGATGGACAAACAGAAAAAGTAAATCAAGTTTTAGAAGATATGTTAAGGATGTATGTTAGGGATCATCCAAAGAAATGGGAGGAATATATGCACTTAGTAGAGTTTGCTTATAACAATCATTATCAGGCTTCAACTAAACTTAGTCCTTTTTGAAATATTGTATGGTAGGAAGTGTAATACTCCCATTTCATGGAGTAATCCGGTTGACAAATTAATGTTAGGACCCGACTTCTTAAACGAAACGGAACTAACAGTGAAACATGTACAAAGCAATCTGAAAATTGCACAGGACAGAAAAAAGAGTCATGTAGACCTTAAAAAAACTTAGAAATAATTCCAAGTAGGTGAGCATGTTTTTGTCAAGGTAAAACCCAGAAAAAGCTCCTTTAAGTTGGGGAGTTGTGCTAAATTAGCACCTAGGTATTGTGGACCATTTGGAATATTTTCAAGATTTGTACCAGTGGCTTACCAATTAGATTTTCCACCTAATCTCAAAATACATAATGTATTTCATATTTCTATATTGAAAAAGTATGTACATGATGCTACTAATGTAATCAATTGGAATGTTGCCCAGGTTAAACCAGAAGGATATTTTCAGTTGGAACCAGATTGTATCCTCGACAAGAGAGAAATTTTTCTTCAGAATCACACCATTGGATAAGTAAAGGTGTAATGGAAGCACCTTAGTTCAGATGAAGCAACCTGGGAATTGGAGAGTCATATGCAGGAAGCATATCCAATTTTGTTCCATGAAGACTCAGATGATATTTAAGCAACATCGAGGATTATGTTGAACTTAAGAGGAGGTGTTTGTAACCCACCTAGAACTAAAAACATTTTTATGTTGTGAAAATACATTACCTTAAAAGTTATTGTAAATTTTTATGTTGTTGACCAAGGATGGTCAAATATGACTGTAATTAAATATTTTATTATTTCATAATTAAAAGAAGAGACGCCCATCCAAAGAGGACTATTGAAGAGTGTTCACTGACCCACTAGGAGGAATGATCTGGTGTAGAAGGAAAAAATGACAAATGGCAACAACAATATTCACTTTCTAGTTGATGCATGAGGCAACTTCTTTGAAATTTTGGTCATGATCCCAAGAAAGGAGGAATTGAGAAGGTGGCTCATTAAATTGCAAAACTGACCAAAAGACCTAGGAAAGCACATATATACCCATCAAATGAGAAGGGGATCACTACATTCTAGAGACTAGAACCTTGTGATTGCTACACAATGAAATGTTAGGCACACAAGAGGAATTTGATGAGGGGAAAGCTAAAATGAGTTGCTAGAGTTTGACTACAAGTGTTACTACTAAGTTATAGAGCGGGAAAAACAAGCTTTTACATAGTATCTTCGTCCTGGTGGTTCAGTGAACATGCTCAGGGGTCCTAAAGCAAGTAATATTGGCTTCTTTTAGGAGACGGTTGGGTGGAACAATCTTCTTTGGATGTTTGTCCACTTTGAAAGTTAACAGGTTCTATATTGTTCTGGTTTATTATCTTTAATTTGTTTTCTGTTTATTTTTAAAGAATTTATGAATGAGGAAATTTTCCAAAAACATTATTTGGTTTCGAAATAAAATATGAAAGTTTTTATACTTGTAAATTATAAGTTAAGAGGAATTCTACTACTTAAATAGTTTTTCATAGCAGAAATGGTAGACTATATTTTATTATTATTTAGAAACAGTATTATATTATATATATATAGCTTCATCTAATGTTAAGTTACATAATTAGTAAATGATTAGCATTTCTTTAGTGTTCTTATACATTCATACAGAATTAAACAAGAGGTTTAATAGAAATATCATCATTTTTAACCAAATAACGAATTCTTTTTACAGTTAGGGCTTGCCATAGTTAAGCACAGTAAATCCCTAAATGAAAATTTATAACCAGCCAAAGAAACAATAGATTTAGAGTTAAAAGCACTATGGCTTCCAACTAAGGGTTCGAGACCCATAAAAATAAAATACATATGAATATTAATATTTACCTAGTATCAATTTCATATAGCCGAAAGGCTTAACGTTCTCATAATTTACTCAAGTATCAATTTCACACAGCCAAAAGGCTTATTGTTTTAATGATTACCCACTATCAATTTCACATAGTTGAAAGGCTTATTGTTTTAATAATTACCCAATATCAATTTTCACACAACCGAGAAGCTTATCGTTTAAAAAAGAAAAACGATTTAGGGTTAAACACTTTAAATTAATGAAATAACAGCTTCGAATCTAACCGTAAAATCAAACAAATTTCCCTATCTAAGACAGGTTGAGGTTTCGAGGCCTGTAAAGTATTTTTTCCATGAATTTATTCAATATCTGAAACCTGTAGTGAAGGCAATGCTGGCATCCTAACTCATCATCAACAAGAAACGTCGTTAACTTTTCAAAAACCGGAATGGAAACCTTTTAACAAAATCTTATACGCAGTAGTCGTAACCAAGTAAACATTTTTATTTTACATATTAATAAAAAATAAACAATATACAAAGTAGCACTAATAAATAGAGTAGTGCTAATAAACAATATACATAGTAGTGCTTACATAATATATCAATTACAGAGTAGAGCCAAGAGCAAATCGAAGGATTAAACCAAGATAGGAGCAAAAAATCATAGAGACTGTATTTCTTTAAACTTTGAATTTATAGTAAGATTTTTCAATAAAGCAACCGTAATACAACTTCCCATGCAGACTCCATGGTCTGCAACCAAAAAATGGGATTTAAAAAATTTAAACCCTATCATAGCCCGCAGGATTATAAACAATCTTATATCTCTTCCATTAACGAGAGCGTTTACCAGCAAACAGAGGGGGCATGTTGAAACCCTTGTATCTCCCAAACGAAGACAGACCCAAAAGGAAACTTTGTTCCATCTTTCATTCACATCATAGACCGTCAAGGACCATAGGGTTCCAAGGGTTATAGGTATTACCAAAACCTTTTTGACAGGTCAGTTACCCTCGACCCGAGCTCTTTCAAGCCAAACATCAATCATCGAAACCTCCTTCCAAGAAAAAAATGGGTAGAGGTTAAACTTTTGGCATTTCGACATTATAAAAATAAATTACAACAAACTGAAAAACTAATTTTTGTGAAGGAACAAATTACCCATTTGTACGAAGGGCCGAATCATGGGGTCAAAGACTATTGGAGTGGTGATGAAAATGCTGGAGTGTGATGTTGGAGTCCATGGATTCGAGTGTTGAAAGAGCCGAGAGCCCTCAACTCTCCTCACAAATCATCAACGTAGATTAAACCAAAACCTTTGGCTTTCTCTTAGGGTTTAACCCTTTTAGATTTTACTCCTTACAGCTGGATGGCACCACGAGCCCATTCACGTGGGAACGTTAACTTCTCACTTACCTCCTTTTGGGTTAAAATTTTTTACCTGCACTCTATAGTTGAGAGAGTGTACTTAGTGTTTCCCTTAGTTTTTTTATTATGCCACCTTGATGTTTGTTACCTTAGGCTTGATAGTTGTTTTGGAGCGCAAGGGGAGGGGGGTTAATCCTTTCTTTGAAAACACCTGCAATAATACAAGGATTAAAAATTCATTAGCTTACATAAGCTATGCAAGACCTTTACCCTTGTAACCCTTGCATCTCTAACACACCTAGAACTGAAAAATAAATATTTTTATTTATTTCAGAAAAACATTATGTTAAATTTATTGTAAATTTTTTATGACCAAGTTGGTCAAGAATGACTGTAATTGAATATTTATTTATTTTAATTATTAAATAGAAGAGACACTTATCCAAAGGATACTGTTGAAAGAGTGTTCACTGATCCACTAGGAGAAATGAGCAGTTGTAGAAGGTTGGTTGACAAGTGGCAACGCTAGCATTTCACTTTCTAGTTGTTGTAGGAGGCAAAATCCCTAAAATTGTGTTCATGTTCCCTCGGTGGGGGAATTGAGCAGGTGGATCATTTAATTCCAAAGTTGGCCCAAAGACCTAGGGAATCTTATAAATATCATCAAATTGAGCATGAGGCTCACTACATTCTATTTCCAAGTTAATGAACCTTGTGATTGCTGCAAAACTGAAAAGTCGGGCATGCAAGGAATTTAATGAGGGGATTAACTAAAGTGGAATTGCTGATTTAAGTCTCCTACTGAGTGCTAAGTTACAACAAGTTCTGTGTGTGCCATTATCCAATGATCTTCGTCCTAGTGGTTTAGTGAACGTGATGGGTATTTCATCTTGTGTGAGTAGTAAGCTCATGTAGGCACTCTCAACCACCCATCTATTCTTCGGTTTTGTTTAGCCTCCCGAATCCTATAAATTGAGGCCCTCTCATGTATTTTTTTTTAGGTTAATATATTATTTCTTCTATTATGTTGAGGATTATTTATGATCTAGGTTGATCCCCATATCTCTAAAGAATGAAATCCATAACATATCAAAC
The DNA here is from genome assembly GCA_001517045.1 of Pseudotsuga menziesii. Classification (NCBI taxonomy): domain Eukaryota; kingdom Viridiplantae; phylum Streptophyta; class Pinopsida; order Pinales; family Pinaceae; genus Pseudotsuga; species Pseudotsuga menziesii. The sequence continues at coordinate 65,378 of LPNX010264107.1, forward strand.
GATTGGAAAATAATCAAATTCATGTTTAATCAATTATATGAAAAAACCATTGTTCTATCATGGAATCAATTAGAAATAAAGAATTCTCTCCAACTCAATGTCAAAGTAGCTTTTATAACATCAATAGTACTACCATTGACATCAAAATTCTTTACCTATATTTTTTGGAAAACATGCACACACATATATTCAAGAATATTATCAACCTTTCTTTGAGTCTTAAAGTGTAAATATTGATTATATAATAGGCAATAAACACTATTCTTAAACACTTTTATATTTCAAATATATAAACTCTAATGTTGAAATTTGTTATAATAACTAAAAAATCACATATTATAATAATTAGAAATAAATTTCTCATTAATTAATTTATAATCTAACAAGTTAAAACTTCACAAAACAACTAAAACTTTTAGAAAATGATTTACCGAAATATAATTTTCTTCACTCTCATACCAAAGATAAAGTTTTATAAACCAAATTGTTTAAGTGATTTACCATAATATATAATATATAGTTTCAAAATTTGAAAAGGTGAATGAGCAAGGAGACAAAGAGCTAAGACATTGAAGTTAAAACATATCATGATCGAACATACCAACGTGAAGATTTGGACTATTATTGAGAAAAAATACCTAATAAAAACTGCGAACAATAACTACCACTAATGAAAATTGTGAACAATAACTACCGCTAATGGTTATTTATTCCTTTACATTTATTTTTTCCAACTTAAAATTTGGGAAAAAAAAACATATACAAAGGTTTTCGTGATCTATTTGTTTAGAATGCAACAACCAAAATACAAAATAGAGACAATTTATTAATAATTAAAATTTTATTTTATTGTTAAATTATATTTTCATATACAATTTAGTAACAAATGAGGCAACAACAAAAGCTCAATATTAAAATAATTTAATTTAAATATTCATAATTAATATTAAAAATATTAAAAATTCATATCACTTCTCAATAACCCATAATTTAATATTTTATTTTATAAATTTTAACTTTTATTATTTTTCCTTTTACATAAGTTGCAGAGTGTGATTTGGCCTTGGTACCAAGTTAGTAATAAGGAAAAAAATGTTGTGTACATGAAAATAATTTATTAAGTTAATAGAATATTTATTAAATTTAATATAATTTTATTTTTTCTTAATTGCATTGGAGAGATGCATTCTACAGTTTAGTATGGGAGAGATGTGTAACTCTTTCTATGCTCATCCTAGAGTTGACACTTGTCCTTTATAAAGAATAATAAAACATTATTAAAAATAACATCCATGCTCATCCTAGAGTTGACACGTCTTTTATAAAAAACAATAAAATATTATAAAAAATAACATGTTGAATTAAATTAAATTTAAATTATTTAGAATTGCAAATATATAAAATAATATAAATTATATAAACTAAAACCATAACCATTAAATTACACATTTTTTCAACACCTCCACCCTAAAAAAAGTTTACACCTATATTTGATTCCTCTAGGTGCTTGATAGATCCCCTTTTAGATGGATCTATACTGGTGATATTAAAAACATATTTCCCTATCATAATTTAACAATCTCTTCATGTGAAGAAAGAATGAAATTATTTTACCTCCTACATGTGTGTCAGTATCCTCTTACAATGTTACTTCCAATCCACTGTTCCATATCATTGTTGTCGTTGATGCGATTTAGAATGATAAACATAAGAGGAAAGTTTGGTCAAACTCCATATTCCCGATCTATTAAAGTTTCGTCAAACTACATAATCATCCCAATATATTCATCAAAATTTTGGAATAATCTTTTGGCGAACAAGTGATCATAAAGTTTGGAATAATCTTTTGGCTAACCAGTGATGGCCAAGTTTGATGCGGATAGGTGCTGCTTTCTCGTTGAAACTTTGTTGCGTTTATATTTTCGTCACTTGATGAAGCATTTTCCATTTTTTTAGCCATGAGGTGTAGATCAGTTGGTCTTTGTGGGGTTTGGTCCCCATGAGGTCTCATGTTCAAACCTCATGGAGAGGGGTTGAGTTTGTGAGCCAAGCGATGAGGCTTCTGGCTAACCCGTTGGATGCCCAGGTTACTTCCCTTGTGGGGGGATCGTAGTATTCTCTTGCGGGAGGTGTTGTCATTTTTTACTGCCTCATGCAACCACAATGATAGTTCTACTTGCCGCACGGCATGTATAACTAGTTCGGGTTTTATGCGATTTCATTACCGTAATGCGCCCACCTTTGCAAAAAATAGAATAAAAAAAAGTACGTCGAGCAAAAGTTTTGTTAATTAGTATTTCTTTGTATGAATATTATATATATATATTATTTTATGTTATTTTATTTGTACAAAATAATTTTTATAGTTTTTTCTAACATTTAAATTTGAGATAATTGATAAAAAATATGTCATTTTGATGTAGTGTTGGGATATATAATCTTTTAAATAATCTAAACTCTTTAAATAATAACTAATTATATTCCAAATAAAAATAAAATATAGAAATTTTACATTAATAACATTAATTATAACAATATTGAAATTTCAACATAAAAATGTGAAACACTTTTTACATTATAAGAATTAACTATAATATTTAAATGAATTAGGTTAAATGTTTAAAGTAAGATAGTTATGATTTCCTTTCACATTATTGAGAAAAAATGATAGTAAAATGTTTGTAAAGTATTTTTATTAATACAAATGATTTATTTTTTAAAAACACACAGAGAAAGTAATAATGGTATGCAATAAACAAATTATTAAAAAAATAATAAAATTATGGAAGAAAAAATTGAGAACTTTGAACAAAACCTAATCTAAGTTTAAGTTGAAAATATTTGAGAAGAATTAGGTGCTCTACAAGTAGTGATGAAATATGGTGAATCATAATGTTGAAATTTTAATGATTAAAAATTGATTCTAAAGAGTGACTATGTGGTTTTGGTGGAAAATGCAAAATAGGATTTTTTATAAAGGAAATAATTATTTTTTCTAAAAACATTAGAGAATAGTTAGTTCAATTAACTTGAAAGGGAAATACAATTTTTAATTCTAAAAACATCAGAGAGTGGTTAGTCTAATCTTATAATTACTAAAATGCAAGAGCATGATACCAAGAATCCCATTTGTAACATTTAATTCTCCCATTTTCTAGTGTTCACCATAACTATAGCCACAAGTCTCATATTATCCCTTGCTCCCATCAACCAAATCAACATATCCATGTATACTGGTGGGGTTTATTTAGTTGGTTTGGAAAACACAAAAATATATATTCTTATTTAATATCACAAAATTAGTTTTATTTAAAATCCGTTCTTTTATTATAAAAGCAAAACTGGACAGGTTGATAATATAAAACTAAATCAACCAAGCCTCTTAACTATGCACTCTCTATGATAAGAATAATTTCATGGTAATATTTTGGCTTCCATCACCAATAGGTATCATGTTTATGCAGATACAACAAAATGCAGCTCCATTGTTAAGGCAGATCATGTGTGTGGCAAGATTACTCATCTTTTATTGAACAGTTTACACTCAAAGTTACTTTTTACCGAAAGTTGTCAAATTGTGGCCATTGACTCAACAAGTCTAGCTTTTTCAATGGCTACAACTGCAATAAGGTAGTCTAAACATAATTTTGGAGCATCCAATGGCTTAAAAGATCTATAAAACTTAATCTTGCATGCAAAGAAATGTCACTATATAGAGAATTTAGAATAAACATTAAAGAGGCTTCATATACTACAAAGGATAATCTTTTTGAAAAATGTTTCAAAAATAGACATGGAATTAAAAATAACATGGAATTTAGAATGACCAGATCACGATGCAATTAAGGCATTTGGTATCTGGATGCAATTACCAACATTTTGGTGTGCTTAGTGGTAAATTCAAAGAATTTTAAGAAAATATGCTGCAACACAACTTTTTTTGGTTTATAATAAACTTTAGTTTTTTTAGATTTTTAATTTATTTTTTTACTTTATTTTTTTATTGAATTTAATAAAAATATTATTTATGATATTAATAATGTGTTTTAACATTAAGAAGATTATGATAATAGTAATGACGCCCCATATTTGTCATTGTTTTATTTTTTAGTTCATACACAAAGGAAAACTTCACGTAAAAGAAATATATACATTATAATTATTTTATTTTACAAAATCGACATCGAAAATATTGATATAAAAATGGATTAACAAAATATATATTTAGTGGAAAGTGGAGCACAGTCATTTTTAGGTTGGAACACTTTGTCGGATTTTTTATTATAAACAGGGTACATCATCTTCACCTCCATGTGATCTCTGCAGCTCTTCACAATCGGTGTACATTTTGTGTCAAGTTGTATTCACCCTAAAAACAATTATATTTTGTTAGCGATGGCCACCAAGACCACTACTTAAATCTTTGCACTCCATATAAATTCATTTGTACAGTTTCTGCAATTACCACAGTTCCATTGTAGACTTTTCCATTTCAATTGGTAAATTGTAAGGTAAAAGTGATTTTATTGGTAAAGTGCAAGGTAAAAGTGATTTTATTGGTTTTGATATTTATAAATTTTATTTATCTATTTTATTTATAAACAGTAATTTTGATTATTTTAAAATGTGATTCACCATTTGTTAGAGGGTTAATCTTCACAAGAGCATATCAAGCATTACGTAGGGGTTCACAAGAGCATCATGTCACTTACAAGAATAGAACCTCCATGGAGAAGGTAACATTCATTCCTCCCAACCATCCAAGCTACATCAAATGGAGAGTAATTTTGATTATATAGAAAGTGACAAGGTGATTTACAATAGATTATGGGGAAGATGTTGTAACGCTTAAAGTTGTGTAATGTGATGTATCATATGTTTTTATAAAAAATGAAATAAAAGAGAAAATGTGTAGGCTTTAAAAATTATACTCATTTCATCTTACAAAAATTTTAAGATTAAAAAAAATTACACCTTTAGAAATTGGATCACTCTTTTTGTTACTTTGATAGATCTTGGTTTAAGATAGATCTATGCTAAAACTAAAAAAATTAATTTATTTTTTAAAAGAAACAAATGGTATTCACATATAATGTAAATAGTTGATCTCATAGATGTGGTCTAAATAATGGTTGGAAAGTTACAGGTGTTCAGTTTTTTGTGGAAGTATTTCAGATATGGACATAAATTTTGAAAAGGAACAACTCTTCAAACATTTTTGTTTTGATATGTATGAAAGAAGAAGACTATAAGGATTATTTATAAAGTCTTTAAAAAAAAAACATAAAATGTGAATGAAATGTGTTTCAATTTATGAAACATATAAATGTATACCTTACAACATTTTTATCTCAATAATTTACAATACAATAATTATTTAATATAAGTTTTTTTTACTTAATTCCAAGTTAAATTGTTTTGTTTGCTTATTAATGATAATTAAGTTTAGATTGTTTAATATAATCAATATGTTAATTTCACAATGCATATCATTAAAATAATTAAAATTTAGATTGATAAATAAATTTCAATTAATTAATATGATTTTTAATAAATTAAACAAAAATTAATATTACATAAACGGATGTCTCTAGAAATCAAATGGAATGTGCAGTGTACACATAAAACATAAATTAAATTAAATTAAATTAAATGTGTGGATATAATATGGAAGTTAGATTTGTGGAAGTTATCATAAAATGTTAAAATAATATTTGTGTAATGTTATAAGGTATATGAATTTTTCTTTTTATTGTTTGTTAATAGGTTTAATAATAAAAATATCAAATATAAAGCTATTGTCCAATCAACTTGCAAATAAAACATAATACACATTATTAAAAAACAACAATCTTTAATGACTTTGTAAACATGATAATTAGTAATGTATTAAGTGTGATTGGGGAATGGAAACTTGCATGGGATTCCTTCACACGAAGCTTGGAATTTGGTGGTATTCACCTCCATTCCCAGTCTGATTCTCTGATGTAGGCATATAATAAGTTCGATGGCTCAGTATCGGAAAAATTGGTATATGACATCATTGTAGCAAATTCTTCTCCCCCGGCTGGTAGTAGATTACTTAAACATATCTGGTCTGGAACTCTTCCCAGGAAAATTAGTTGTTTTATATGGTTGGCTTTGATGAACAAGCTACTTACTTGGGATAATCTCTAGAAGAGAGGTTGGACTGGGCCTCGGATATGCCCTATGCAGTAAGGATGTTGATAGTGTACAACATATTTTTTTTAATTGCCCTGTTTGGATGAATGTGCTCTTGATCCTAAAGGAATAGTACCATATCTCTCCTTCCTTCTAGTCTGTTGATCTATGCTCGTTCCTGGAAAAGTGGACTGATAGTTTCTCAATCCACTCCGCATTATGCTATCTCCCTTATCTTGCCATGTGGACTATTTGGAAAGCGAGAAACATATTTATATTTGAAGGGAAAAAAAATGACTGTCATCAGCATTATCCACCAGATTGCATATCTCTCTCAGATGTACTGCCCATCTGTCATTAAGGTAAAAAAAGCTAGGACCTTGGGCCTGGGTCCTATACTTAACTATCCCTGTGGATTCTTTGATGGGGCAGCTGCAAAGAATGTTGGGGGGGTTGGCTTCTGTTTGTTGTTGAATGAGTTACATTCCTTCGAGTTTGCATTGGGGGCAAGTCCATGCACCAACACAAAAGCAGAATTGATTGGGCTCTGGGCCCTTTTGCATACAGCCCAAATGATGGGGATACCCAAGCTCAGGATATTTGGCGACTCTTTAGTCATTATCAATTGGGCAAAGGGTACAGCCTCCCTTTCACCACCAGAACTCTATCATTGCTGCAGGCACACTAGAAAGCTCTGCTCATGCTTTCTAGAGTTGCCTTTCTGCCATATCTACCGTGAATTTAATCAGCTTGCAAATTGCCTTTCTAAAAAAGCACTTTCTTTGGATTTGGGATTAGGTAATTACTTTTAATTTATTGAAAGTCTTTTGACCTCTCATGATTGTTTTGAGCTCTTTTGAGCCAATTGCTGGAGCATGTACTCCTTATTCTTATTGCACCCCTTTTTGAATGTTATGGAGCGGGTTCTTTTAGACTGTTGTTCTTCTCTCCTTTGCTCACGGTAGATATGGTCTGAGTGACAGCTTTTACTGATGGGATTCTATATTGTTGGAGATATACTTGTTCCCCCTTGCAGACTTGTCAAGTTGTGGCTCCTTCATGATGTAACAGATATATGTTTCTTTATGATTCACCTTCATGATTGTAACCCAGTCATTGGGATGGCACTTCAGATGCCCTTTGATTCATTAATGAATATCAAGGACAAACTTTTTTCTTCTGAAAAAAAAAGTGTTAAATATTATAAATGGTGGAACATATCTAGTCTCTGCCATAGGTGGGACTAACAAAGAAAAAGATAAAAACAAATTAAAAAATTAAAAAATCAAAAGGTCGTGATAAAAGAAGCTGATAACTTTGAAAAAACTATAGTTTAATTTTAAGTTGAAATCATTTGAGAAGAATGATAACTTTGAAAAAACTATAGTTTAATTTTAAGTTGAAATCATTTGAGAAGAATGATAACTTTGAAAAAACTATACTTTAATTTTAAGTTGGAATCATTTCAGAAGGATCAGGTGCCTCACATGTATAATCTAAAGGAAAGAGTGATGAGCCTCGCAAGCCTTAATGCGTAAACTTTGAAGATCAAAAGTTGATCCCAAACATTGGTTATGTGGATTTGGTGGAAAAAAAAGCAAGATATGGTTTTTTGAAAAAGAAATAACATTTGTTCCTATTCTAAAAACATTAGACTAGTTAGTTCAATTAACTTGAAAAGAAAGTAAAATTTTTAATTCTAAAAACATTAGGAAGTTGTTAGTCCAATTATCTAAACACCAACATAGATGTATTTAACGTGAATATATCAAGGACCAATATGGATCCAATATCTTGAGTTGTAATTTTTTTTTTATCTTAAATTTTTTATGTCATAATTTTTTTTTAATCTTAAATTGTTTGTTATAATGTTTTATTTTACGAGGCAACATGATTTTGTTTTTTATTTCTTTTTATTTTTTGGTAACATAATGTTATGTGAGGTAACAATATCTCCCCATATTACATAAATCCCATAAGTAACATTTTATTATCTCATTTGGCTAGTGTTGGCCTTAATGAGAGCCATGGGGTTCATAGGATCCCTTACCCCCATCAACCAAATGAACATATCTAGATATATACATGATAGGATTTATTTACTTGATTTTGAACTCAACAAAGAATATACTCTTATTTAACCTCACAAAAATCTATTCTTATTTAACATTAATTTGCATTTAGGTAGAAGAATAGATTCTCCATCATTGATGGATCTCAAAGTATTAGTGAAGAAACAACTACATTGATTTGAAATATTGTTCATCAAATGATGCATTATACCTCTCATCTTCTTTCATTCTAGTTTATCTTTTCCTTCCTTCTACAAATTGTTTTCCTAAATTCACATTATTTTTATTTTATTTTCCATATTTTTAATCAAGTAATAAGTTAAATCTATATTACTTGCCTCTATCCTAAAAATATTTTTATGGAGCAATGGTGGATATGAATAATGAGAGTCCTTCTTCTCATGTTTACTTCTTTTGGCCAATTTTGCACGAAACAATCATTCTATATAAGTTAACATTTGGCACATATGATTGATTAGCTTGTAGCATATTGAAATAAATTTTACCAATATAAACTCTCAATGTTAATCAATTTTGACTTTTTCAGCCTATTAAGATTAAATAAATGTGTTTTTAATTTTATTTTTACTAAAAATTCTATCTCATATACATAATAAGCAATACTTATACCTCTTTCCTTAGAAACAAAACAACCACAACCACATTAGAGGAAATTTCAAATCAAAATGGGCCTCCTAAAAAGAATTAATAAAATAATAGTTAAAATAATAAAATAATATTTATTAATTTTGGAGTTTTTGTTTGTATTTTTTAAAAATATTTCCGTGTTTTTACTTAAATTTCAATCGGGAAAGCTCATTGGATGCGGAATTAAATTCTGCATCCAACGAGTACCACTAGGCATACTTTTGACGGACCCCACTAACCAAAAACAAAAAATACCTGACTTCTCGTACAAACTCTTTAAAATCATTGCAGAAGGAACTTTTCAAAGGTTTGGCTCAAACAGATCAAAACATAGAAAGTGTTAGTGAATGAATAGAACTACTTAAAACCCGTCTCTCATCTAGTGAGGCGTTGGTAATTTTAGACGATGTAGATCACATTTCTCAGTTAGATGCACGTGTGAGGCCAATTCGAGATGTTCTTCATCCCCACAGTTTAATACTCATTACATCTCGAGACAAAGCTCTCCTCAAAACATCAAGAGTAGAAGAGTCATCAATTTATAAGTTGGCTGGCCTTAATACACAACACTCTCAAGAGCTCTTCTGCTTGCATGCCTTTAGCCAGGGCTATCCACTCTCAGGATTTGAAGATCTGGTAGATAGGTATTTAAAAGCCTTCGATGGGTTGCCCCTATCGTTGAGAGTGTTTGGAGGACTTCTTTATGGAAATGACGAGTCTTTTTGGCAAGACCAATTGGATAGGCTTGAACGAATACTTCCAGAAGACATAGGAAAGAGTCTTCAAATTAGTTACGATGCACTTCAAAGGGATGAAAAGGACATATTCTTAGACGTTGCATGTTTTTTCATTGGAAAAAACAGGGATACTGCAATTAGAATATGGGACGGATCTGGTTGGAGTGGCTCGCTGGGGTTCCGAAGTCTACAGAACAAGAATCTCGTAGAGGTGGACATTAACAACAATATTTGAATGCACGATCATCTCAGAGATCTGGGACGAGATCTTGCTAAGAGTCCCTAATTACCGCGTTGGATTTGGCGGACAGAGGACTTTGAAGATTTGTTGCAGCAATCCTGTGTAAGTAGTCTACCACTCCATCTGTTATATAATTTTCAATAATCTGTGTACTGCTATTTTTTTTTATGATTTTTCGTTGTTTTCCAATAATGAACAGGAAGGGGAAAACCGTCATTTGCACGTTGCAAAATCAGGAACTTGCAACTTCTTGATATTGTAAAAACTGTAAAAACACTCCATAATTATTTTAAATAAAATTGTAAAAACTGTTTTAGCTAAAATTTTAAATAAATATTTAAGTAACATAATTGAAAGATTAGTACTAGGAACTGTAATTATTATTACTTAATACTGAAAATATACATACATTCAAGCAATGAATGAGTATTTATCTATTAAACTATATTTTCATATTATTAAAACATATGTAATATTTCAAATTTAAGTAATGTTGTAAATTATTACAATGTAAAATTAATATAATTTAAAATAAATAATATTATCAAAATTTTATATAAAAAATTAATATTATTTCAAAATTTTGAATATATATATATTTTTTGGTTTTAAAATATATTTTCTTTTTTAGTATGAAATTGCATATTAATGATATCATTGAATCTCTTGAAGAAACTGACAAACTTGGAAGACATCTAGCTATCATCCTCTCATCTTTATAGCCTTCCAGAAGACCGACTTGAATCTCTTGAATCTCTTGATTTAAGATATTTCTCAAAATTAACGAGCAAAACCCTTGGAACCATCTCCACGCTCGAACACTTGTCGCTTTCTAGTTGTTCAGAGCTAAAGAACTTGAAGTTTTTGAACTTGGAGCACTGCCGCATTCCCTTGGACAGTTGAATCAGCTGACCGAGTTAACGTGAGGTGTCATTTAAGAATAGAGGGATGTTCGAGGTTACGTGAGGTGTCATTTAAGATGATTGAAGGAGAAGGAGAAAGTATTAATTGCCCCAACCTTCAACATCTCCAAATCTGTTTGTGTAGCCAACTGGTGGAGGTTGGAACACTGCCGGATGCACTCACAACACTGGAATTGAGTGAATGTGATCAATTGAGGAAAATGGAATGGTCAAGTCCTATCTCAAAACTACGTGTGTAGGAGCGTGGAGCACTTGCTTCATACGTCTTGGTGTATAAAGCTGAGGAAAATAGAATGGTCAAGTCGTCTTTCAATATAGTCTAAGGTAGTCGATGTTTGATAGAATACCTATTTTTCAATTAAATACTTTGATTATTTTTTTTTGTTGAATCAAAAGTTTTGATTATTTTTTTTGTTGAATCAAAAGTTTTCAGAAGTTTATTTTTCCTTGTATCAAGGAAATTTGATTTATTAATGGATTTGTTAGGTTTCAATTTAGGAGTTACAAAGGATGGGGAAGTCTTAATTTGAGTTGGAAAAGTCTTTAATTCAATAATGCATTAATTTAATATCCTAATTTACATTAATTAAATACACTTTATTTTTATAAAAAATGTCTTCATACTATTAACTTGCACTCATTTTCAGAGTGTCAACTTTTGGGTATGTTGAGGTTGTTACACATCACCTTTCTAAGAAATATTTGTATGCATTTTTTCACAGGTTATCCGTGTGTACAGACTTTTGTGATGGGATGCCCACTTTTATAAGCTCATACAACTAAATCATTGCTTAAGAACTCCATTTCCAAGCTTCATTGGCCAAGAGATACAACTAGAGCATTTTGATCTACTCCCATGCTTCGTTACTTAAGAGATGAAAACAAACCTCTGGCCAAGAGATGTAACCAACCCATTTTCTAAGACTAAAGGGAAAACCAATGCTTTGGTTAAGAGATGAAATAAACCCATTTTTAGAGCAATGGAGTGTGGAATGAAGAAGTCTCCACAACATCCCTTTATTATGAATAGCTCACTTCTTAACACACTTACAAGTTGATAAGTGGTCAATGAATTTACCTAGAGCATACTTTTGATGTCTATTTGTTCGCCCATCAATTAATGCTCACGTTGTGTCTAAAAACAAAATCTATATATTTAACTGGAATAGAACCAAAGCGTTAGTATATCCTTCAAAACAATTCAAATTCTAGAATCCACATAGATATATAGGGATTTATATGAAATTAAATTAATACTTTAAAGCT
>LPNX010264107.1:80761-179081 GCA_001517045.1 Pseudotsuga menziesii
TTGCTGTAAATAGAAGAATACAATAGGTTGCAGCGACATGGATATGAGAATATCAACACGATTACCAATATTGATTGGTATGTTGGTCATGATGGTTAGTGAAAGTTCCGTTTGCAGGCCACTGAAATTGAAATTCATATTTCAGGGAGATCAAGTGGGTAATAATAATATTATTATTAATATGAAGAATAGTTTTTTCGAATCACTTAGGCGTCTCGTAACTCGGTCAGGTCCCTCTAAATGCCAGAACTACAGGTCTCCCAGTAAGGGAGGTTCGCGTTAAAGAGGAACAAATTGGTTCTTAAGAAATTGCAAGAGCTACTGATTATTTTGATCAGTTCTTAACGATCCAAGTATTGAAAGGAAATAAGGCTGAAAATAGATAATACATATCATGCATATAACAGACTTTAGCTGACTTCTATTCACCAATCTAGGTTCGCGTTAAAGAGAAACAAATTGGTTCTTTTGAAATTGCAAGAGCTACTGATTATTTTGATCAGTGCTTAACAATCCAACTATTGAAGGGAAATAAGGCTGAAAATAGATAATACATATCATGTATATAACCGACTTTAGCCGACTTCTATTCACCAATCCCTTGAAAGGTGTTCCATCCAATCTCCGTAATTGTATTGCACCTCCTTCAGAGATATGAATCACCACATATGGTCCCATTCAATGTGTTTTCAGCTTTCCCGGATGCTTTAAAAACTTATTGTCGTACAAAAGAACATGATCTCCAATGTGAAACTACTTGTTCTTAATGTGTTGGTTTTGCCATGCTTTTTGTTGTTGCTTCTCAAGATTATGATGATATCCTATGATAAAACATTCTTCCTCCAACTGGAAAAGCTACAATAATATTTATTCAATAGCACCAACATCTGTCATCTCCATTATGGAATCTATCCTTATACTTGGTACAATGTATTCCATCGGCAATACAACCTCTTGTCCATAATCCAGTCAAAATTGAGTTTTTCCTGTTAACTTCTTATAGTTCGTGCGATAAGCCCATAGTACCACATAAATTTTCTGGTCCCAATCATCTCTTTGAACTTTTCAAATCTTTGTCAATGTGTTTTCTAAGATCTTGTTGAATGCTTCAACAACACCATTAGCTTGTGGGTGATATGGTGTCGACTTCTTGTGCTGGATTTGGAATTCTTGAGTTAGTTTGTTGATCAACTGATTGAAAAAGTGTGTGCCTTGATCACTTATATTTGGGCATCCAAATCTAGTTACAACATTGTCGAACAAAACTTTTGTAGTAGTCACAGCTGTACAATTGTTTACTAGCGTTTCTTCAACCCATATAGTAAAGTAATCTGTTGCAGTAATAATGTATCATGCACCTGATCTTTTTCCTAGTTGATTGATTAGACCCACAAAATAAACATCTCATTTGTCAAATTCCTATAACGTTATATGAGGTACTAACAACATTTCATCTTGTCAGGATGGACTTTTCGGTTCTCTGACAGACATCACAGTTGCGGCGATATTCTCTAGCATCCATATGTAAAGTAGGCCACCACAATCCTGCTTGTAATATATTTCGTACTGTAGCTTTTCTAGTATAATGGACTCCTACCACGCCAGCATGTGCTTCATTCAATATCATTGGTCGTGCATGTTCCAAGACACAATGATGAAGAATTTCATTTGGTCCTATTTTATATAGTTTCCCAATGATCAACTGAAAAATCTGTAGCTCATACAACTAATTGTTTTTTTTGCCTAATGTTGAATCCTACAGGTGCATATGATGTACTCAAGAATTGTATAATATCCCTATAGTGATCATCAAACATCTTGACTGCAAAATAATTTACCATCTGGAAGACTATCATTGAGACTCTTAAGTTTTTCTCCTCTTTCTAGCATAGACAAATGGTTGGGTCCGAAATTTAGTCAACCGAGATTAACAATGATTTCAAAGTTGAATCCTTGGAAGAGAAAAATCCATTGAAAAATATTCCCCCCAACATTAGATTATTGACTAGGTATTTCAACGCAGAATTATCTATGTACATTTTAAAATGTCCACCCAACAAATGATGACGAAATTTCTAAATAGTGTATACCATATCTAGTCTTTCTCTTTCCACTGTCATATAGTTCTTTGATGTTGATAATTTTTTTCTAGAGAAAGCAATAGGATGATCAATAGAACTTTTACAAGGTTGTGCAAGTACAACGACGAGCGCAACAAACGACGCATCGACATGTACATGAAACTCCTTTTTCAAGTCTGGAAAAACTATTATGGGAGTTGTAACCATCTTATTCTTTAGGTTGTCCATGCTTTCTTGGCAAGTTTTCACTCCATTGAAACTTAATATCCTTCTTTAATAAATTTTCCATAGGGGCAGTCACCTTTGCAAACCCTCTGATAAATTTTTGATCATATCCTGTATGCCCCAATGTTGTTCTTAGTTGATTCATCATCGAGGGTGGTGGTAGGTCAGCGATGATCGCAATTTTAGCAGGATCGACAAAGATTCCATCGCGAGAAACCACATGGCCCAAAATAATTCCAAATGGGGCAAAAAAAATACATTTCTTTAGATTCATTGAAATATGATACTATCGACACCATTTTAGCATGATTCGAAGGTTCTTAATATGATCTTTAATGATCCCAAATACAGTTCAGTCATCGAAGTAGACCTCAAGAAACTTTTGAATAAAATCCTTGAAAGCAATCACTACTATCTTGGAAAATATAGCAGGAGCATTCTTCAGTCCAAAGTGCATTACTGTATATTGGAAACACCCCCACTTCATTACAAAAGTGGTCTTGTGTCGATCTTCCTCCGCAATTATGATCTGAATAGACTTCTTAACTCCAGACACTCTCCAATACCTCATCTATAAATGGTGTCGAAAATGGGTCATGCAAGAATGCATCATTTAACTTTCTTAATTCAATGCAAATACGTACTTGATTGCCAATCATATTATCTTGTATTACCATTGGGCTAATCCACTCAGATTCTTTAACCGGTTCTATGATACCTGCATCCATCATTCAATCTAAATCTCCTTTAATTTTATCTTTATATTGTGGATTGAGTTGATACAGGCATTGCTTAACATGATCTATGTCGGGATTTAATGGAATCTTCATCTCTCCAACATCTTTGATAATTCCTTTCATCTCTGAAATTTTCATGGGAAACAGATCCTAAAACTCATGTAGTAAGTCTATGATCTTTCCCACAATCGCATCGTCCCAATAATCTCCAATATTGGCAAACTTTGGATTCTGTGGGGAGCCAATATTCACTTTCTTGACTTTCAATATATTCAGAAATTGGTCACTTGAAATACCAAATCCTTCCATCGCTCAAGTACATTCATACTCTGGGATGTTTACGTCATGCGAGTCATCATCATCATGTTCACCGTTCACATTATAGCACTCCATCCAGTTTTGGACTATCACGCTACTTTGATTAAAACTTGTCATCGACACAGGGATATATTAAAAAAAAAACTCTTGGCTACTTGTAGGGAAGCATCAATCGATGGATAGTCATCAACAAACTCAAACATTCGTGTAAAATTGGCAGCTAATTCTTCCCATTCAACTATTCCACATCGCATCTCAACCAATGTGTACCATTTTCTTGGTATCATGTCCGATGTATGTACAAACCGATGGACCCATTCCTATTGTGGGAATGCATCCCATGTCGCACGTCAATATTCAATGTGCTCGACAGGATTAGTCAATCCTATGTACTTTTGACCACTATAGCCGATCTTTTCTCCAAATCATATCTCAATTAATCTTCGTCATTGCGTCCATTCTGATATAGGTTGTTTATGTGTGACCACCATCTGGCAGTTGTAGCTTTCAATGCAAAATCTAGACCCGACAATCGCTGAGGTTCTGTAACTCTTTCTTCAAATTATGTGAAAAAGATGCCAGGTTAGGTAAACCTTCATATGTGGCTATATCACTTACCTCGATAGCTACCCATCCCATAGGTTGTGTAATTCTTGTGCATCTTCTCATTGATACTTCATGCATTCGGTTCTACAAATTTTCCAGGGCTTCTTTAGAATCTGATGTGTAGGAGCTAATGCTTCGCCAACTGAGCTTTCAATAAGCCAATGGATTTAAATAATTGTCCATTGGAGACATGAAGTTATAAATATTGTCCAAATATCCTCCTTATCCTTCATTATTTACTTGCTCAATGCATCTATGAACTTCCCGTGGATCAATGGGTGCGACCATCCATAGATATGAGTATTCAAACATTAAAATCCTCTTTTTAAAGTTGATAATAGTTTGATTATCAATTTCCCAATCGATCCCTAGATGTGCATGATACAGATTGGTATCATCAATGTTATAGATGATTTTACCAGACTTGGTGGATCACACTTTTATGGCCTCACATGTCCCTATGCAAACTCCTTGAACACCCCTTACTCAAATTATACTTTGATGTCCCAAGAAATTCCCTAAGAAGCACATGTTTATTTGTATACACGACTTTTAATCCAATACCCATGTGTACACGTAGAGTTTGAGCCAATACCCACGTACATCGGGAAATGTGCATAAAAACAAAAATATTTGGAGTTTTACTAATTGAGTCCTAAATAAATTGACTTTTGGCCTTCCATATGCTTGGAAAACGCTCTGACTCGACCCTCCAATGTCCATTGGAGGGCTATATATTGAGCCTCTTAGATGCATTGAAGGAGGAGAATTTTGGAGAGCAAGGAAACTATAGTTCATTGTTTCCTCACTTGTTTATGCTTGAGTCTGCATCCCTTTGTCCCTTTGGAGCATAGATTTCTTCTCTTTCGAAGCTTACCATTTCCTTGTAATATTTCCATTAAGATGGAGTAATGAAGTGGTGGAGGCCCAAGTGGAGGAATCGGTTTCCCCGATTCGACAAGGTGCCAACAAATTTTGTCATTGTTTTATCTCTATTTATTATTAATAGAAATATCCAATTTTCGTCCAATACATGTGCATAACTATGACTATTTTGTCCATGAATGTAGTTATATTTTCCTATACATGATGGTTTATATATGCTAGAGTAGCACTAACACTTTTATATATAGCATGCTTTTCTTGTTTGCCGTCATTGAGAGTGAATTGTGAATACAAGCGTGTTGGAAAAGCTCAATGAGGATCTACATCAACTGTCTGGAATAAGGTACGCTTCATATCCCTTAGTGTTAGATGCATTTATTTCTCTTGCATATTGGAATGGATTGATTTCTGGTGTCATCCAATCTGTTGTTGTCTACCCCAAGCCATAGGAAGTTTCTCTCCGTAATATAATTGGCGACTCCACTAGGGAGGTTCCTTTTTTTTCTTTGGTGATTGGGTGCACAATGTGTTTGAATTGTTCTTTATTTCTCCCTATTTCTGTGTTGCATTTAGTAGTATGTTCATCCATTAACACTCCCCTAGAGTGGTTTGACCATTGGCCTAATTTTTACCACTTTCTTCTCTATATACACTGGTTTTGTCCTAAATGTCGCGTACATACACTGGGTTTGGCCAAAACGCCGCGTACATAAGCAGGTTTTGGCCTAAAAGTAGTGTACATATGCCAGTTTTGGCCTAAACGTCGTGTACATACATCGGTTCTGTCTTAAAAGTCACGTACATCCTCTTTTTTGGTTGAGTTTGATGTGGGAAGTTGTTGGGTAGTTTGTGAGTGTGGCTTGGTCTTCCTGGGTACTGATGTTGTCTGTTCACTGCTTCTTTTGTGACCAGAGACCCCTTTTTCATTGATTTTTCTTTGAAAGTAGTTCTAGTCATTTATCTCCTTTTTTTTCCATTGGTGCATTAGTCTTTTTGTCTTGGTGCTTTTCTTGGCTTGTGTTTGATGCTTGCTACAGAGACTGAGAATTTTAATGACTTTTATTGCATTTTCATTATTTTATATTGAAAATAAAAAATAATTATATAGCTGCATTCTTACTTGCATCTCACATATGGATTTAAGGAGGTACCTACATTGGATTTCTTGGATGAGAGTTGTGTTTAGGCTTTCATATAGGAAGAATTGCATTGACATTGAAGGAAATTTTATGCATTGCATGTAGTGGCATACGCCTTTCTTCATATTTAAAGACAAATTGAACTTGACAATGTTTGTTAGGTGTGCATATTTACTTTCACTGCTAAGTCATAACATCATTGGTTGCACAGTCATTTCCTTTGACTAATCACAACCCCTAAAATCAACACTTAATTTAAAATGAATTACACATTTTTATTTGATAGGGTACATCAACAAGCTTAGGTTTTAGAGTCTTGGATTAGGCTTTGTGAGTAAATTTCTCCAAGACTACTAAACAAAACAAGTAGGTGTCTGTCTAGGTGAGAGAGTGAAATCCATGATATAAATGTAGTTCTCAAGATGATCCTCTTACACAGGAGTTAAGAATGAGGCAATGTACATGTTTGTGGCGGGGATAGCCCCTTGCCACTCTCTTTGCAGCACCAGATATATTTCCAGGATATTATTTGTACATGGGGGATTTTGATGTACCTTTAGTGCTTTCGAGCTTCGGGCTTTGCTACCCTGCCCATACGGTGGATCCTGCCTGCGAATATCTATATGAGCATCGGTTATATTGGGGTGACCTTAGTTTCCTTACCTAGGTATCGTAGGGGGTACTTGCAAAGGTTATTCTGTGAGTGTCTTGGTGAGGTAGAGGTCAGACAACACAGTTGCTTTACATGTTGAATTTGAGGGCTACTATAATTGGTTACACACCTCTGCTTGTAGTGTATGGGATTTTCATGCCTCTCCTAGGTGAGACATACCTACTACATTCGGGAGCTCACTTATCCTCCCATTGGCTTGATTGCATTTTGGCTTTGATTTTATTAGGAGCGTGCTCTTTGTATGCTAGTTGTCTTTAGGGATCATGATTACTTGAGTATATTTATGTTCTTTTGAGCTCGATTAATTTTATGTTCAACATGCCTGATATCACTACTAGTATCCCATCACCCACTCCAAGTCCTAGTATGGACCCTGGTGTTGGACTGGGGGAACCACAGCCCCTTAACTTATTCATAGATTCGGTATTAATCATATTCCACCCTCTACTCCATTTGTGGAGGATTTTCACTCCCTTCGCCTGGTATTAACACCAATGTTCATTCTCACAGGGGTGTAGTGGATACGTGAACGTTGGGTCTCCACCTTGTAATGTCCCCTTTTAGGAAATTTATTAAAATGCCCAATTTTTCAATTTTTTCACAATTTTGGCTCTTGACTAGTTTTGATGTCTTTACCTCCAAATTGACCCAAATGCTTCCAAATTTTCTCTGAAGGTACATGAATGATAATATAACTTAAATATGATGTTCATGTATTTTTTTGACCTCCGAATTACTTCTGTAAACTTGTTTAATGTTCTGTTTAAAGCAGGAGTCTTTACTAGCAAATTGGGGCTCCAATTCCCCCTGGGTAATTGCCGGAAATGGCTTCACAAATGATCCCAAAGTCACTTGAATTTATGAACAGAGGCTAGGTATGTGTAAGGGACCTTTTAAAAGTCTCATATGCATCATGGTTCAGTTTATACAGGCTGTTATTACTCTTTCCAAAACAACTCCCAAGTCACAATTTTGACCCTTTGAGAAAATGCACCAAATCATCTCCCAATGCAATAAAAATGAGTAAAATGGCTTCCAATGCTTAAGTATTGATCATGAGACTTGAAATACACATTAATTATAGTCCATCCATCATACGTGTATCAGAGATACATTCCTCCATTCGAAATAATAAGCATTACCATGGCATATATCAAAGTGGAGTGGAAATGGTCATTCTTTGCTCATTAAAAGTCATTTTGACATACAAATCTTGGGAATTTCGACTTGAAACTTTCTGAGAATGAAGAAAAGATAATATTGAACTAATTCCAATCATAAATGTACAATGAAAGGCTCTCCCAATTCTAAATCATCAGCATTACAATGGTTCACAACAAGATAGTGGGGAAATGACACTATTTCTTCATTGTTCAACATTTTTACATGAATTATTTTGGGTATTTCGACCTGAGAGTATTCTAAACATGAAATACAGAGAATATACATCAGAAAAAAAGATAATGAGCATTATAATCTTCCCCAAATATATCAATAGCTCACCCAAAGCGCAATCCCTCCATTGGCATGAATATGGTGTGAAAACTGGAAATAGTTGAGAGAGAGTGCTGCAATAGAGGAATCCTCATTTTTTCCTGTAGCTTACACCTGAAAATAAGACTCCATTAAAGCTCCATGAAAGACCTGAAGTGGTCTATCCAAACACCAACTAGGATGGGAATCTTTCACCCTCGAAATTGGCTTAAGCAAGAAAACTAGTTATCCACTAGCTCTCACAATTCACAAATGACAATTTCACAAATGAGAAAAAGATTCTTCTCATGGATGATCCTTGTATTTTATAAAAATTATTAGTCTTCTAAGGTTCCAAATCCTTCCATAAACCAAATCCAATTCGAATTGGTGTGGCTGCTCATGCTATGCCATGTGGCCTCTTTCTTCTCCTTCCATCTTCTCCCAACTTTGAGTAGGAGCCTATTGGCCTTCTCCAACTCCCAATTTCAACCTCTAAGATGCTCTGTTCAGTCCTGACATGTCAGTATGTCAGTATTTCAGCCTTAAGATCTGACTTGTGTCATAACTGTCATAGAATCTCCATCATTGGTGTCATAGATGTCATAAATGTAAGGGGAATCTAAACAAGTGTCCATGAAACTCCCATTTGGCTCTTCCTCTCCCATGTAAGTTACAATTCATCCCAATTTCGACCTATGAAGTATATGGAAAATTATATTAGCGTTATAATCTATCCAAAAACATTAGGCTTCCCATATATTTGAATTTGCAAGAGAAAGATACCATTTAATATAGGAATTCTAGCTAGTGTGGGCCCCATAGTCTCCATGTGTCTTCATGCTCTATTGCCACTTCCATTTTCTCTTGTATTTATTTAATAATATCAATTATTAAATATTTATCCTCTTCTAATGTTTAAACATCATTTATTATCTCCCTTATTCCAAATATCAAAGCTTCCACCCCTAAGCTAGGAAACTAGTGATTTTCCACCTTGGCAATTATTTGACTTTTAGCATCCCTTTGAAAACTTTCATGAATATGGAAAATGTGATTTTTCCATTATGACCCAATGTAAAATTTGGGACATTACAAATCCTCCATTCCCAATATTTCTTGTCCTCAAGCAGTTCCAAACATGGTTGTTGAAGAACCTGCTTTCTGTATGATTCTTTGAAGTTGCCACCAAGCTGCCCACTTTGAGTCTTTGAGATTTCATGATTATTTCAGAGAGGAACCACCATGCTTGCTGTTGCACTACTTTGATTAACATCACCTTATTAAATGGGGAATCCATCTCCCATACTACTTGTTTTCCCAAGAATTTGAAATCAGTGGGACTAAAGACTATCCCAAGGTCCCATTGCTTGCATTGCACTCCAACAATTAAGAGTGCTCTCCAACCCATACCGTTTGGAAAGAGAATTCCTAGATCCCATTTTCTTGTATGCATTCTTCCAAACATCACGAGTGCATAATATATATAATCAAAGTATATAATAACATAATAATAATGTACATCAAGGAGGTGCCTCACCAAGAAATCATGAAAGTGATGATACCTCCCAGTGAGTAGACTACCATTTGCCAAGTGCATACATGCTTCAAGTGACCAATCAAATCTGCTCCAATGACGTAGGTGAGGATCCCATGTCCTATAATGCTGATCCAAAAGAATGTAATATGCATCAAAATAATAATCAACCATTTTTTCTTTCATCCAAGAAGTGAATGAAGAACCTCCACCAAAATATGAATTAAATAAGGAGCTAATAAAACACGAAGACTTCAAGTGTCCCAAAGAAGTCTCATCAATACACCCATGAATATGTATATCATCATGAAATAACAGAGGATGTTGTTGCCAACAATAATTTTCTTCAATCATATCCCTCTTCACCCAAGTGTTGGATGAAGTTCCTCCAACATCAAATGAACCAAGTGTTGAGCAAGAAAAACCATGAGTCTTCAAGTGACTCAAATGAACATCATAGGTGCATACATGTAGATATGTATAATCATAATGTAAACAAGGATGCTACTACAAATGTAAATAATACGGTTCTCTAATAATTCCATCATAAAAAGGAGAAATAGAATGTCCATGCTCTTCATGTGGCACCATCAAAAAGAAACCTTTCACCCATACTTCGTTAGGATTACTGCTGTAAAATTTAGAAGTGTAGGATGTAGGAGAAAGAACCAACTCACCCAAATGATCAGTAAGTAAAAAATTGTCATAATGTGAAGTATCCATAGGGGTAGAATTATTCACCTCCCTAGAAAATGCAAAAATTTCCTCATGGATTGGTTCCAAGGTGTTGGAATTATGCACTTCTTCAAAAATGGTGTAACCATTTTCAAGAGGCAACTCAAGTTCCTCTTCCTCCATTACTAGTGATTGGATATCATCACTATAATCCGCAAGCACATCAAGAACCTGCAATTTTTCATGTTTCTCATGATCCATCATGTCATGAGAATCCTCCAAGCAATCTACCTTATGAAAATCTGAAACATCGGAGGAAAAACAAGTGTCTTGCAACTTTTGAAGAAGTTGTTCATTTTGAATTGTGAGCTTATCAATAACTTCATTATTCTTCAAGTAGGATTCATGTAACCATTCAATAAGCTCAATGACATTTTTTCTATCAAAAATCAAAGACATGAAATTACCTTTGATGTTGCACATTGTGTTGTCCGTCGATTGCACACAAGAAGTAGAAATATTCCGAAAGCTGTAGAAATGAGACTAGGATCTTAGATCTAGTAAAAGTTAAAGACTTGAAAACAATAGATCTAAACCCAACAAGTAGATCCGCTTTGTAGTAACCAATGTAACCAATAGATTTTTTGAAGTTTGTGGTTTGATGGATGAGGCAAGCAAGCCCTTCATTTCTTGATTTCTTAAAGTAAAAGACTCCCTTAGGCACCTGCAGAATGAATGCATAAACCAAACAAGAGCTCTTGTGTTTGGGAGAATACCTGAAAGCCACAAAACTTAAGAGAAAAGCATAGATCAAATAATATTGTGCTAGATTGTTAGCCTTCTAATCACAAGATCATATACTTAAGAATCAAAAGAAATGAACTAAAAATGGTATCACCTTGAACAAGATGAAGCATGGCACACAAATAACTCCCACATGGACCTCCAAAGTCTTCTTGCTTTATTCAAATTCAAAAGATATTACAAATTTTTCTAGAGTGTACTTGCACAAATTCTCCATCCCAATAGAGCTGAAAGAGCCTCTATTTAACAAATGAGAGAGTGCTAAAACCCTAAAATCCAAAAATCAACCCTAACCAGCTTAGCCACCTAACAAAGAGCCCAGACCTAAACCAGAGAATTGGGAGTGAGGGGAGGCCTCCGCCCAGGCAAGGCACCCCCACTCCAAACCTGTGCACTGAAAACAAGCCAAGGATGATGCCACACGTGTGATGACGCCCTCATGAGGAGAGAGGGGCGTGAATAGCTTAAGGAGACGTCTGGATGTAGGTAAGCTCATCCTTTAGGTCTGGCAGAAGCCTGAGCTAGGTTTGGGAAGCCCACTGATGGTGCAAGCTTCAGTCTTCACCTCGATCAAATCACCATACCAATGAGTGCTCTCCATCTCGTCTTTAGCTGGAGATGACATGTCTGCTAACTGATAATAAATTAATTGCTCTCTTAATGATGACTGAAGCTAAGTTATGATAACTCTAATCATCATAAGTGCTCCATGAGATGTCATTTAGCCTTTTATTTCACTGAATTTGGATTAATTTGGAGAGTTTTAATTTTCTCTAAAATAATCATTTTTTAATAAAAATTCATTTTTTTTACTCAAAACTGATTTTTTTGAGTAAAAAGGCATTATGTGTCCGATTGCTGATCTGAAAGTTGGTTCCGACTGGTTGGATGATCGAGAATGATTTTTGGCTTAAGGTTAGAGCCTTCAATCAGTGAATTCGGAGTCCAGATGACTTATTTACTACGAACGGGTTTTTTCCATTCAATTTATGGAAAAATTAACCCAAAAAACTTAGGAAAAGTAATTAAAAAAAAATATTCACTGTTCGAAAAAAGATTTTTTCGAATTTTTTTTTATGTGTCTAGATGATTTAGGATATGACCATGATCTATCTAAATGATGTCTAGTAGGCTTATAACACTAAGTTGGACTCTAATAACCCCCCAAGGCCCAGAATTCAACATATGGCATTCAAGCTTTGGAGGAAGTGGGAGAAAACCTCGTCAATTATACTTGGCTAAAGGCAAAGCATAATTGTCAGGGGTAAAAAACTTCCTGGAATACCCTATTTGAGATTCTACGTCCCAGGAGACCGAACCACTCAAAAATATCATACTAGCACATTTTATTACAAACCCCGTGTGGCCATGGTCAAAATTATTCAAATAAAAAAGTGACTAGCCAATATTGGGTAGACAAGTAGATAGATCAACTGATACACTGGAATCAGACATTGAACATGTTTGTCAACCAGTGGCTCCTCAGGTAATCCAACTAAGTGCAAAATTAGTGGATAACATCTGACTCCAAATGCGGGACGTGTGCTTGATCTAATCTCTTATGCAAGGAGAGCATACGAGAACACCAGAATCTCTGGTTTCCACATCCTGTAAAAACATCTCAACTTGACAAGAAAACCTTAGTAGCACAAGTTTTATGAAAAAGAGCCAATGATCCAAAAGTTGCTTTATCCAAAGGAATGACAAAACTTAACTGAAAAATTTATTTATTCCTAAGTATAGAAAGAAAATGCTAAAGTAAATGCTCACTTTAAGGAGCCTATTTTCCTACTCTAAGCATGATACAAAAGAGGTTAGGTGTAATCATAAATCCAGTGTAGCCACCTAAGCATTTTATTAATAAAAAAAAGTTTTGCCTTGTCTTTGGTTACCAGCCAAAGTAAGGACACAATTTTCAGAAAATGCAAACCTGCGTGATGATCCAGAATGGGCGGGATGGATGGGGAATCATAGGCATGAATAATGTCATCAAAACTTCTTCCCAAACTGGTCGGTGCTCGCGCAGGCTGCTTCTATCCATGACTGGATAGCACTGATATACAAGTCAAGATGATGAGGTAGGTCGACTATTCCATCATGCTGATCATCAAGGATTATCAAATAATAACTCGTTGTATAAGCCCCAAGCTGCTCCAAAACATAAGGAACATCTATATGTGAAGGCGATGGTTGAGAAAAAACTTCAACTAGTTGTATCCCATCTAATTCTTCACCACACTACCTTTTCAAGTCCTTATTACAGATACTTAGATACAGAATCTGACTGATTATATAAAAACTCTAACTGTTTTTCTTTACAACTTTCATAAGTCTCAGAATAAACACTCCCCTCGCTCGACACTTCATAGATGAGATTCTCAAAAATATTTTCAAAAATATCATAGGTTGGATTTTCAATAAGAGTCTAGTAATCATCATCGCCATCTATGTCAGATAGGAGAGATGCCTCATCATTGGTATCAAGTCCCTGGCTACACTCTTTATTATGCTCAAAACAATCTTCTTCAAAAAGCTGGGTTTCAAAGATATCACATGGGACCCAACTTTCCAAATATTTGTCACCCGGTGGAGAGCATGGAGGATTCTCATCACATGAAACTTCTAAGATTGGATCTTCAATTAAAGTCTCGTAGTTGTCATCCATCTCAGAAGAAAGGGATTATTCCTCACTTGTATCACATCCCTGACTATATCCCTTCTCATGATCATAGTCATCTTCTTCAGAAAAAAGGTCACAAGGTAGTAAACCTTCTAAACTATGATCATTATGCTCATTTGTATGATTAGTACAAAAATTTTTAGTGAGGTTATCCAATTGTTGATTATAATCTTCGACTTGACACCAGGTTTCTGTGGTGAGAGGATGGAGCTGTCCAATTGCGTTAATGTACTCAGGCTCTCTTGAATATTGTTTTTCCTCTCTCCAACTTTCTCCAGAAATATCATGCATTTCACCTATATAGTTTATGTACTCAGGCTCGCTTGATGATGCTTTAGGACCACAACCCTCCGCAAAACCATGCTCCTGAACATAGCATGCATAATAGTAGGAAGATTCTTCATGAAGGTCTTCACATGCCCTGCAAAATGGTGTGTAAGTTTCAACCATGTTAGCAGCCTCTAACTGATGAGGAGGCCTCTATTCATGGCTGGGATTTCTTGTTTTCCATGTTGGTTTTGTAGGGAAGGTTCTAGGAGGTGGTGGAGGTTGAGTTCTTTCAATAGTTATGACCCAATTATGAACCTCTTTAATCTATGCTAAGTACTTCCTTTCCATGTCTTGCATTTTTTCTGTTAAGTCCATGAGCTTCTTCTCATATGCTTCGTTTGATGGCTCTTTCTCTTTAGGCTCAACAGTTTTAAGAGGAGTTGATGATCTAGAGTAACCCTGGATGTTTGACTCTCCTAAAGACTGCATATTCTTATAAATTTTAATGGCCAAATTTTGAGCTTGAAGTAATGTGGTCGGCTCCTTGTCTCTGATCTGGTACTAGATCTTGCCACTTAATGCTTCAATATAATAGTCCAGAACAGAAGCTGTGGGAGGAGAATAGGTGACAGGGATGGAATTTGCTAATTTAGTGAACTTGTTGTTGAATTTGTCCATTGTTTCAGTTTTGGACTTCTTTATGCTAGTCAAATTTGCTACTAGATTTCTAGGCTCCTTTCTGCTGCCAAACTTTCCAAGGAAAGCAACCTTGAAGTTTGCTAAGGTGGCAAAAGAATTGTCTGACAAGTTATCATACCAATTGCCAGCCTTGCCATCCAAAGACAAGGAAAACAAGGTCATGTAAACATCTTCATGCCTATCAGTACCCATGACATGGGCACCACAATGTCTAGTGAAATTCCTGATATGCTGCTCAGCAGAGAGGGAGGCATCATTGCCATTATATGTCGTAAGCTTGTCGATAGCCTTGTCAGGGATATCATGAGGATGACCTGCTATCTGAGCAAAGTTAAGTTGAGTAAAAAACTCACCCATTGGATTAAGGAAACAATTATTATTTTGCAAATTTTCTAAGTTTTCTGGAAATAAAAGATGGATGTCTGAAACAGACTCAGATCCAAGGTCTGCAAGGATCCTGCGAGAAGATAGTTTGTTTAATCTCCTAGTAGAATACCTTGAGGTGTTAACTGACAGTGGAGTCACCAGGTGGACTTAAGTCTAATTTCGGAGAGTGATTGGACTACAAATCTACCAAAAAGGATAAAAATGTAAAAAACTAAAAGAAACAAAGGCCGTCTAGGAACAAAAAGATTTGTCCCCAACAACGGCACCAAAAGATGTTGTCCGCCGATTGCACACAAGCAGCAGAAATATTCCGAAAGTTGTCTCCTCACTTAAGAAAGTGGGAGAGGTGTGACCTTGGAGGCAAGCACAGAGCTAGGTATTGTCACCTACTTCTAGCTCCTCCGTTTAGGCTAACTCTTAACAAAGCCAAGGGGGTAGTCCCTAACAAAGAGTTTTCTATGGCTCAATGTTTAAGTTAATTCTTATATGTTTTGGATGCAGATGGGTGTTGTTTAGGAGTTATTGTGATTTAAGATGATTAATGTGATGAATTTAACACAAGACAAAGCAATCCACGTTGCTATCACCGAAATTGAAAGATAGACAAATATTTGAGAGCTTCATGAAATAGATAAAGCATTCACAGATATGATTTATAATCAAACATTCGATGGACAAATGGCCTAGATTATCAGCAGTGCGTAAAAGATAGGACCAGTGTCTATGGAGTCAACTTATTAGAGATGTTTCAAGTGTAAATATGATGTGAATCCCAAAATATGTCAGTGAATGTTAGGTTTTGCAAGTGCTCTTGGTAAGTTTTAAGAGTTTTTACTTGTGATCTTCGCTTATGGTAGCTGGATGTCCTAACCGGTAATACCTTCAGTGGCTCCGTTCGAAGACATGAAGGACCTGTCTGGGGTCAAATGTAAGTGTTCAATAACTTAATTACCAGTGCCTAGATTGGGTAGCCCGGTGCCCACACTTGGAATTTTCCCACATGCCTCGGTATTTATCGAACAACGCTAGTGCGTTGGTTATGGGGAAAAGTTTTAGGTAAGTTCCTCTTGTGGGGTTTAGAGATCCAATGTTGTTTCTGGGTATTCCGATCTAAGATCGGTCAGAGCATACTCCGGCAAGGAGGGAAGGGGGTTAATTAATTAAAGGAGTGTGAGTTGCGAATTTCATTAAGTTAATTAATTAAAACTCTTTGACAGAGAGCGCTCTTGACCTTCTCCTATGACAAAGGTTCAAGAAACTTAGCTAAACTATATGCTTGATGCAAGGATATGCAATGGGAATACTCTTCGATAGAGAGTGCTCTTAACTTGGATTACGGTAGGTTCAAGAGACTTTCAAGATTAATTGATTAACTTATTAAACAATGAAAAGACAACTCTTCGATAGAGACCACTCTTGATCTACAAAGTGAGATTCTTGAGATTTCTACTTTAAACAGTTGAATTACTTATGAAAGATACAAAAAATTAAAAGATGAAGTAATCAACCTAGTTAATGAAACAAAATGGGCTAATCTAACAATTAGTATCTACTTTGCAAAAAAAATGAAACTACTCTAAGTACTCGAAATAAATCTAAGCTAAGAACAAAAAACACTCTTCCCCAAATGGGGAAGAAAAACCAAGTATGGGAGGCCCTATCCCACTTAGCCTTGTTTTATTAATGAAGTACAAATGCCTTTGGAACTTAATCCTTGTCAGGACTTTGAGAAGTAACTTAAGTAAAAATGAAAAACTCTTATGAGTTTGTATAAAGGAGAATGACTTCTTTTTTGGCTTTGGATCCTTGTCTTTGGATCTAGTTCTGCTTGCTCTCTCTTGTTTGGTTTTGCTTTTGGTTCACCTGTGGGTAAGAGCTCTAAACAAGGACCAGTAAGAGTGTTAGGAAACCAATTTTAACCTCTGATTTGAAAAGATTAAGTGGATGAGAAAACAAGTGCCTTATGAGATGAAATAAAAGATCAAAACAATGGAATGAGACCCAAAATAAAAACTTGGAAAGGATCAGACAAGCTCACCGTTTTTTATGTAAAATGCACGATTTTTGACGAAACGGCTTGGGACTTTTTGTGAATTTAAAATGAAAGATTTTTTTAACATTTTAGGCTAATTTCTAGAATCTGGAAAATAGCAGAAAATTGCATAAAATCAGTAAAAAACAGCAAGTACAAAATTGCACGTTTTTCGAGAAAAAAATTAAAAAAAAAAATTTGAAAAACTTTTTGAAAAAATTTCTGATTTTTAATGAATTTCTAGAATTTAGAATTAACAAAAAAAAGGTAAAAAATCAGCCCGAAAAACAGCGAGCTTGAAACGACACGCTTTTTGAGAAAAAAGTCTAAAAAAAATTTGAAAATTTTTGAATTTTTATTTTTATTTTTAATGAATTTCTAGAATTTAGATCTAACATAAAAAGTCAAAAATCAGCCCAAAAAACAGTGAGCTTGAAATGGCACGTTTTTCGAGGAAAAGTCAAAAAATAAAAAATAAAAAAATTTTTTTGAATTTTTTTTTATTTTTATTTTATTTTTAATGAATTTCCAAAATTTAGAATTAATGGAAAATACAGAAAACCGGCAAGCCTAAAAAAAACGTAAAATTTGCACGTTTTTCAGGAAATCTCGTGTACGTTTTCCAAGGCAGAAAAGAAACATGGATTTACAAACTCGAAATGAGACTAGGATCTTAGATCTAGTAAAAGTTAAAGATTTGAAAACAGTAGATCTAAACCCAACAAGTAGATCAAAGTATGAATCTTTGATCTACTTTAGCCAATCATAATGCAGGATCTAGAAGTGTGAATAAATTAAAAATACTTGCACTACTTGGAAAGCAAATCGATAGGATAAAACCTGTAAAAATGTAGATCCACTTTATAGTAACCAATGTAACCAATAGATTTTTTGAAGTTTGTGGTTTGATGGATGAGGCAAGCAAGCCCTTCGTTTCTTGATTTCTTAAAGTAGAAGACTCCCTTAGGAACCTGTAGAATGAATGCATAAACCAAACAATGTTGATGTAGTTGTAACTTTAGAATGTATTCATCCGCATTTCTTATGTATTGTAACCCGATGTTTATTCCGGGATATATTGTAATGTATTTGAGTCATGTCATGCCTCGATGTTCCGATCGAGAAGTTTCTATAATGAGAAAGTCATGTCAAGTCATCGTGGGTAACCCTCCTATTAGTCAAGGGTTAAAGTCCCCACAGTTGTGGGGCCCTTGGGTTATTAGACTATCCTAGTGAAGTCGACCCTAGGTGAGTCATTGTAAGTCGGGGCAATAGTCCCCACCATTGTGTTACCCTCCTATTGGTCGGAGGAGGAAAAGTCCCCACAAGTGGTGGGGCACTAGAGTTATTATACACTCATTGAGATGTAGGCTCAAGTAAGTAATTGTTAAGTTGGGCCGACATGATTGAGTGCACTTCAAGTGAACAGAAGAATATAAATAGAGAGTGAGAGTCTCTCTATTTATCACTTGTACTACACATCAATCACTCACTCAAGTGTGGTGCATTAGTGAGGAAGGAAATATTGGGGCTAGATAGAAGAAGAAGACTACTGCTGTTGGGAGTGCATCTTACTGTTTTGGGGTCTTACATCTTGTGCTGATTCTATCTTTGAGGAAGTTGCAGGGTTTTCTCTATTTATGGTTTCCCCGATTAAAACTCTTTTTGTCTCTTCTCTCTTGTGATGTGCTTATGTTTTATTGTTGTGCTTGTTATTCTCTCAGTGAAAAGATCCTAAGATCATAATGCTAGCTTATATGATGAAAATTAACATGGTATCAAAACTAACCTGAGAAGAAGACATTGTGTAGCTATAGAAGCTAGGGCTTCTTACTTTTTGGGTCTCTCTCCACAATCCATCAGCAAAAGTATGCTAGGATGACTCTCCATTGAAGGGTGCATCTTTCTGTCGAAGCGGAATTCGATTCTGAGCATTTTCAGTTTTCGATGTGGAAATTAGGGCTTTCTACAGAAGAGGAATTTTTTAGTGAGACCAGCATAGGATTTTTCTCCTCATCAAAACCGAATTTTAGAGACCTGGATCAAGAAATTTGGTTGGGTGAAACTCCAGAAAGTCAAACCCTAGTTTGACCCTGAGCTTGAAAAACCCTAAATACTAAAACTGATAAGTTTTGGTACAGTCGCTATATTCTGTGGTTGGCGAAGTCTCAGAAGCTGAAAATTGTAGGGGCTGTAGATAAAATCCTGAAGAATACTTTATCCAAAATTCAGCCTTATATTAGTTATATTCAAGGAGATATGATCTCTCAAAGTTAGGGTTTCAGCCTCTCCCAGAAATCATCCATAAACAGGACACCTAGGGAGAATTGCAATATCTTGGGCTACAGAGTTCCAAATGGAATTCTTGAAGATTTTCTAGAAATGGAACAGACTATAATTTTGTTTTTACGAATATCATACTTAGAAGATGAACTAGTGACACGTGGCATGCCATACAACTTCGCTGTTATGAACAGTCCTGTAACAGGTCACCTTGGGAAAAGGATAATAAATCCCAAATGGTAAAACAAATTCTGATGAAACCTATGGTGTTGGATCAGGGACATGTGAGGTTACCTCAGTGAGAAATTTCAAACATAGAGGAGCATAAATTTTGGAGATATCACAGAAACAGTAACAGGCATTTCTGTAGAAGAAATTGGAAAATTAGGGCTTCCTGTTCCGGGAGCTTCCCTCCACTGTTTTCAAAAAAGGAGTACATTGGACAGCTCCATTTGAAGAGATATATCTATCTATACAATCATATCTAAAATATTCCAAGTTTTGAAAATTAGGGTTTCTATGACAAATCCTAGATCAGCCAGCTCTGAAACCAGGATGGACACCTCAAATCGGTAAGATCTAATCCTTTGCTATTTTCATTTGAGGTTCTCATTTCAGAATGATCTATCACCTCAGCTTGATGAAAAGCTTGGGAATGTTGACAACTTCCAAGCCTAGAAGTATATGATCTCTCTAAAGAAAATGGATTGGACACCTACATGAGTAGAGAGGTTCCAGTTTTAGAGGGAGATGAGGCTAGAAGCCTTTGACAAGAAGAACTTGGTCAAGACCAAGAAGATCATGGTTGATTCAGTCATGGATCAACTTGTACTACAAGTGTCTTCCTAAAGACACCAAAGATGTTTTGATTCCTTGACCAAGCTATTTGAAGGGAAGAACATAAATCAGAATATGACCTTAAGAAACCAGTTGAATAATGTGAAGATTCAGAATGCAGAGACCATGCAGTCATAAGGGTCTCTCAAATCAAAGAACAACTTGAAGCGGTAAAAGAAGAAGTGAATAATGCAGAAGTAGTGATAGCCACCTTGAATGGCCTCCCAAGATCGTGGAAGTCATTCATTCAAGGAATGTGTTCCAGAAGGAAGTGATTAATTTCAGCAAACTCTAAAGAAGAAGCTCGACTCATAAGAAAAGAAGAGAAGATAGAAGAAACTGAAGATCAAGCTCTCATCATCCAAAGAAGATCCCTCAAGCGATGAGGAATATGAAGAACTCAACTCTTGAAGCACCTCTTATCCTCCTTAGCATTTGGATAAGAAACAATGCTATCATGAATAAAGAAGACGATGAAGCTGAAGACTCAAGAAGGAGTATACCCACAAAACAAATAAAGATAAGTATTCAATTGTCATTTCATGATATTGTTTTGTTACGGATTTGTTTATATTCAGTTGATGTATCATGCATGATAGGATGTTTGCATTAATGACAGTATACTACTAATATGCATGTGATAGGTAAGTAGCTCATGGTGCTATACAAATTCTCCATTGCTACTTATCTAGAATGAAACCTCTTTGTTGACATATTGGATTAGTGCACAATCTCAATGTTGTCCTGGTAGAGATGGAAGGCATCTAGAAAGTTTCAGTGAGATATGGATGAATGTTGTATTGGCTAAAGTAGTTGTATGATCATATATTTATGCATACGTATTTTCCAGTATGAATATTCTTTATGAAATGTTCTAACCATACAAATGCATTTGACTTGTAGGAAAGACTGCATACATAATCGCCTACAAGCAAAGAAGAATGAAGACTTGTTCCGAAGAGCAAGTGACGACATTTCAAAATAATATGACGAATACAACGACATCATTGATATAGAAACTTCCAGCCATGAAGAAGTAACCAAGAAGAAATGGAAGACTGTTCAAGAAGAATAATGTCTAGGATGCAGTATCAATACATGAAGAGAAGTTTGTAGCTCCATCATGCAGTAGATGGAAACATCGTGGGATACAAAGAAAGATTCGTAACATGAGGCTTCTCACGAAAAGAAGGCATAGAATACAAAGAAACATTTACAACTATTAGAAGTAAAGTCACATGACATGCATAATCATGTGTGCAAAGGAAAGAAGGCTTTGTACGAATTGAGAAGACACCCATGGGATAACACATACATGATGAGCTTGACGAATATCGTAACCTTTGCTACAAGGTTGATAAAGGATGACAAGATCACATATGGATGTGAGAAGAACTTTTGAAAAAGTTCAAAATAAAGGATCTTGGTATACAATGATCCTAGATGGATACTACTTGTCACTCCAGTACAGAATGTTTTCAGTGCATAGAGCACAAAAGACAGAGGGAGTATGATGCTTTGCTTCAGAGGGAGTGACTATAGAAGATCTAAGGTTCGACATGGTACGACAGGATGGGTAGATTACTGATGACTCTAGGATTTACTGAGAGAAAAGTGGATTCCAACCTTTGCTTCAAGGTTGAAGATAGAAGACCAGTGATGCTCCTGTTATGTGTTGATGCACTATTGTTCTAGGCATGGAGGTGTGGCATAGTACAGATGGGATCTTCCTTGGACAAGGGAAGTATGCAGTAGAGATCCTGAAGAGGTTTGGAATGATGGACTACAAAGCTATGGCCACACCTATGGCATCGAACCTGAAGCTATTGAGTGATACTTCATCAGAGACGGTTGATGCTATGATGTATCATCAGATGATTGGGTCATTGATGTACCTAACGAACACGAGACCAGACATTTGCTTTGCTGTGAACACCTTGAGCTAGTACCTGACAGATCTGAGAAGTGTTCACTTGATGGCTGCAAAGCATATTCTAAGGTACCTGAAGGGTACAATTGATTATGGGCTCAAGTACGATGCGAATAAGAAGATTAACCTGGAGGGTTATGTTGATTCAGATTGGGCAGGCAATGCCATTGATAGGAAGAGTACTTCAAGGTGTTGCTTTAGTATGGGATCAGGTGTGATCTCTTGGTTTAGCAGGAAGCAATCCTGTGTGGCACTGAGTATAGCTGAAGCAGAGTATGTCGCAGCTTGTTCAGCTAGTTGTGAGGCAGTATGGCTACGGAAGCTACTGTCTAATATATTTGATCTCTAGTTGGATGCTACTTGTATACATTGTGACAACCAGAGTTGCATGAAGTTGTCAGAGAATCCAGTGTTCCATGACAAGTCGAAGCATATCGAGATCAAGTATCACTATATCAGGGATATGGTGCAAAGAGGAGCAGTGAAGCTCCAGTATGTTGCGACAGAGGAACATATAGCTGATGTATTGACGAAGCCATTGGCTAGGCTGAAGTTTGAGTACTTCAGAGAGAGACTGGGTGTTCTCCAGATCGAGGTTCCCTCCAAGAGAAAGTGATGAGACCCATAGCCATTCTGACATGGTGAGAGGATTGGTTCCTTCCATGGTCAGATGTAAGGGCTGAGCCATTCTGTCATGGTGAGAGGATTGGTTCCTTCCATGGTCAGATGTAAGGGCTGAGCCATTCTGTCATGGTGAGAGGATTTGGTTCCTTCCATGTCAGATATGAGTTCTAGAGATCCAAAGCCATTCTGACAAGCAGGTCAGATGTAAGGGCTGAGCCATTCTGTCATGGTGAGAGGATTTGGTTCCTTCCATGTTAGATATGAGTGCTGACTGCCATTTTGGGAATGGAGGCACCTGGTCAGTTACCAGGAACACTTAGTCAGGGACTAAGAGAGCCATTATGACGAGCAGGTCAGATGTAAGGGCTGAACCATTATGTTCATGGCTAAAGGGTTTAGTTCCTTCCATGTCAGATGTGAGTGTTGGCCATTCTGTCGAGTAGGATAGATGTAAGGGCAACTGCCACTCTCCGGGAGAGTGGAGGCACCTGGTCCGTTACCAGGTATCTCAGTCAGGGACTGGGGGCCATTCTGACGAGGGTGTAGGATTCACTTCCTACCAGGTCAGATGTGAGTGCACAAATATTTCATCATTGTGGTAGGATGAGTTCCGGCCTGGGTGAGAGTCGTTCATCATTGTGGTAGGATGTGTTCCGGCCTGGGTGAATGTGTGGAAATATTTCATCATTGTGGTAGGATGAGTTTTGGCATGGGTGAGAGTCATTCATCACTGTGGTAGGATGTGTTCCCACCTGGATGGATGTGCCATTCTGACGAGTAGGTCAGATATAAGTGCAGAGCCATTTCACAGATGTTAGTGATGTGATTTCCTATCATACTGGTGAATGTGCGTGCTGGGCCTTTCTGATGTGATTGTAGTTTACTACATGATCAGATGTGAGTGCTGGGCGTGCCTTACTGACGAGCAGGTTAGATGTAAGTGCTGGGTGAAGACCTACCTAGTGGCTAGGCCTACAACTAGCATGAAGAAGGGATAGCTCTGTAGAACTTCCTATGACGAGATAGTACACACATGATGATGACCAGGTGAGATCCAGATCGAGCTATGATCTAGATCCAGTTATGATGATTCCGAGAGATCCAGATCCAGATCCAGTTTGAGTGATGATCCAGATCTAGTCCAGTGACGATGTTCTAGATCGAGTATGATCTAGTGACGATGTTCCAGATCGAGTATTATCCAGTGACGATGATCCAAATCAAGTGATGATCTAGATCCAGATGAAAGATGACTTGAATATGAAGATGACTTGAAGAAAAAGATGACTTGAAGACAATATGATCTAGCTGATACAGAGAAGAAGACCAGTGCTGATAAATTGTGTCGAGTGAATACCTTCCTAGTTAAGAGGGAGTGTTGATGTAATTGTAACTTCATAATGTATTCATCCGTATTTCTTATGTATTGTAACCCAATGTTTATTCCGGGATATATTGTAATGTATTTGAGTCATGTCATGCCCCGATGTTCCGATCAGGAAGTTTCTATAATGAGAAAGTCATGTCAAGTCATTGTGGGTAACCCTCCTATTAGTCAAGGGTTAAAGTCCCCACAGTTGTGGGGACCTTGGGTTATTAGACTATCCTAGTGAAGTCGACCCTAAGTGAGTCATTGTAAGTCGGGGCAATAGTCCCCACCATTGTGTTACCCTCCTATTGGTCGGAGGAGGCAAAGTCCCCACAAGTGGTGGGGCACTAGAGTTATTATACACTCATTGAGATGTAGGCTCAAGTAAGTAATTGTTAAATTGGGCCGACATGATTGAGTGCACTTCAAGTGAACGGAAGAATATAAATAGAGAGTGAGAGTCTCTCTATTTATCACTTGTACTACACATCACTCACTCACTCAAGTGTGGCGCATTACTGAGGAAGGAAATACTGGGGCTAGATAGAAGAAGAAGACTACTGTTGTCGGTAGTGCATCTTACTGTTTTGGGGTCTTACATCTTGTGCTGATTCTATCTTTGAGGAAGTTGTGGGGTTTTCTCCATTTATGGTTTCCTCGATCAAAACTCTTTGTGTCTCTTGTCTCTTGTGATGTGCTTATGTTTTATTGCTGTGCTTGTTATTCTCTCAGTGAAAAGATCCTAAGATCATAAGGCTAGCTTATATGATGAAAATTAACAAACAAGAGCTCTTGTGTTTGGGAGAATACCTGAAAGCCACAAACCTCAAGAGAAAAGCATAGATCAAATAATATTGTGCTAGATTATTAGCCTTCTAATCACAAGATCATATACTTAAGAATCAAAAGAAATGAACTAAGAATGGTATCACCTTGAACAAGATGAAGCATGGCACACAAATAACTCCCACATGGACCTCCAAAGTCTTTTTTCCTTATTCAAATTCAAAAGATATTACAAATTTTTTCAGAGTGTACTTGCACAAATTCTCCGTCCCAATAAAGATGAAAGAGCCTCTATTTAACAAATGAGAGAGTGCTAAAACCCTAAAACCAAAAAACCAACTCTAACCAGCTTAGCCGCCTAACAAAGAGCCCAGACCTAAACCGGAGAATCGGGAGTGAGGGGAGGCCTCCACCTAGGCAAGGCGCCCCACTCCAAAGCTGTGCACAGAAAACAAGCCAAGGATGAGGCCACACGTGTGATGACGCCCTCATGAGGAGAGAGGGGTGTGAATAGCTTAAGGAGGTGTCTGGATGTAGGTAAGCTCATCCTTTAGGTTTGGCAAGAGCCTGAGCTAGGTTTGGGAAGCCCACTGATGGTGCAAGCTTTAGTATTCACCTCGATCAAATCACCATACCAATGAGTGCTCTCCATCTCATCTTTAGCTGGAGATGACATGTCTGCTAACTGATAATAAATTAATTGCTCTCTTAATGATGGCTGAAGCTGAGTTATGATAACTCCAATCATCATAAGTGCACCATGAGATGTCATTTAGCCTTTTATTTCATTAAATTTGGATTAATTTGGATAGTTTTAATTTTCTCCAAAATAATCATTTTTTAATAAAAATTCATTTTTTACTCAAAACTGACTTTTTTGAGTAAAAAGGCATTATGTGTCCGATTGTTGATCTAAAAGTTGGTTTTGACTAGCTAGCTGATCGAGAATGATTTTTGGCTTAAGGTTAGAGCCTTCAATCACTGAATTTGGAGCCCAATGACTTATTTCCCACGAACGGGTTTTTTCCATTTAATTTATGGAAAAATTAACCCAAAAAACTTAGGAAAAGTAATTAAAAGTTAAAAATTAAAAAAAAAACTTTTCGCTGTTCGAAAAAGATTTTTTCAAAATTCTTTTTATGTGTCTAGATGACTTAGGACATGACCATGATCTATCTAAATAATGTCTAGTAGGGTTATAACACTTAGTTGGGCTCTAATAACCCCCGAAGGTCCAGAATTCAACATCAGGCATTCCAGCTTTGGAGGAAGCGGGAAAAAACCTCGTCAATTATACTCAGCTAAAGGAAAAGCATAATTGTCAGGGGAAAAAAAATCCCTGGAATACCCTATTTGAGATTTTACGTCCTAGGAGACTGAGCCACTCAAAAATATACTACTAGCACATTTTATTACAAACCCCGCGGGGCCATGGTCAAAATTATTCAAATAAAATAGTGACTAGCTAATATTGGCTAGACAAGCAGACAGATCAAATGATACACTAGAATCAAACATTGAACATGTCTGTCAACCGAAGACTCCTTAGGTAATCCGACTAAGTGCAAAATTAGTGGATAACATCTGGCTCCAACTGCGGGACGTGTGCTTGATCTAATCTCTTATGCAAGGAGAGCATACGAGAACACTAGAATATCTGGTTTCCACATCCTGTAAAACAATCTCAACTTAAGAAGAAAACCTTAGTAGCACAAGTTTTATGAAAAAGAGCCAATGATCCAAAAGTTTCTTTATCCAAAGGAATGACAAAACTTAACTGAAAAATTTATTTATTCCTAAGTATAGAAAGAAAATGCTAAAGTAAATTCTCACTTTAAGGAGCCTATTTTCCTACTCTAAGCATGATACAAAAAATGTTAGGTATAATCATAAATCCAGTGTAGCCACCTAAGCATTTTATTAATATAAAAAGGTTTTTCCTTGTCTTTGGTTACCATCCAAAGTAAGGACACAATTTCCAGAAAATGCAAACTTGCGTGATGATCCAGAATGGGCAGGATGGATGGGGAATCATAGGCATGAATAATGTCATCAAACTTCTTCCGAAATTGGACGGTGCTCGCGCAGGCTGCTTCTATCCATGACTAGATAGCACTGATATAGAAGTCAGGATGATGAGGCAGGTTGACTACTCCATCATGCTGATCATCAAGGCTTATCAAATAATAACTCATTGTATAAGCCCCAAGCTGCTCCAAAACATAAGGAACATCTATATGTGAAGGCGATGGTTGAGAAAAAACTTCAACCAGTTGTATCCCATCCGATTCTTCACTGCATTGCCTTTTCAAGTCCTTATTATAGATACTTAGATACAATTATGCCTGATCATATGAAAACTCTAATTGTTTTTCTTTACAACTTTCATAAGTCTCAGAATAAACACTCCCCTCACTGGACACATCATAGATAAGATTCTCAAAAATATTTTCAAAAATATCATAGGTGGGATTTTCAATAAGAGTCTAGTAATCATCATCGCCATCTATGTCGGATATGAGAGATGCCTCATCACTGGTATCAAGTCCGTGGTTATACTCTTCATTCTGCTCAAAACAATCTTCTTCAAAAAGTTGGGTTTCAAAGATATCACATGGGACCCAACTTTCCAAATATTTGTCATCCGGTAGAGAGCATGGAGGACTCTCATCACATGAAACTTCTAAGATTGGATCTTCAATTAAAGTCTCATA
The DNA here is from genome assembly GCA_001517045.1 of Pseudotsuga menziesii. Taxonomy (NCBI): domain Eukaryota; kingdom Viridiplantae; phylum Streptophyta; class Pinopsida; order Pinales; family Pinaceae; genus Pseudotsuga; species Pseudotsuga menziesii. Next base: position 108,526 of record LPNX010264107.1, read on the forward strand.
GTTTTCATCCATCTCAGAAGAAAGGGATTCTTCCTCACTTGTATCACATCCCTGACTATATCCCTCCTCATGATCATAGTCATCTTCTTCGGAAAAAAGGTCACAAGGTAGTAAACCTTCCAAACTATGATCATTATGCTCATTTGTAGGATTAGTACAAAAGTTTTTATTGAGGTTATCCAATTGTTGATTATAATCTTCGACTTGACACCGGGTTTCTGTGGTGACAGGATGGAGCTGTCCAACTACGTTAATGTACTCAGGCTCTCTTGAATTTTGTTTTGTCTCTCTGCAACTTTCTTTGGAAATATCATGCATGTCACCTATATAGTTTATGTACTCAGGCTTGCTTGATGATGCTTTAGGACCACAACCCTCTGCAAAACCATGCTCCTGAACATAGCATGCATAATAGCAGGAAGATTCTTCATGAAAATATTCACATACCCTACAAAATGGTGTGTAAGTTTCAACCATGTTAGCAGCCTCTAACTGATGAGGAGGCCTCTGTTCATGGCTGGGATTTCTTCTTTGCCATGTTGGTTTTGCAGGGAAGGTTCTAGGAGGTGGTGGAGGTTGAGTTCTTTCAACAGTTATGACCCGATTTTGAACCTCTTTAATCTATGCTAAGTACTTCCTTTCCATGTCTTGCATTTTTTCTATTAAGTCCATGAGCTTCTTCTCATATGCTTCGTTTGATGGCTCTTTCTCTTTAGGTTCAACAGTTTTAAGAGGAGTTAATGATCTAGAGTAACCCTGGATGTTTGACTCTCCTGAAGATTGCATATTCTTATCAATTTTAATGGCCAAATTCTGAGCCTGAAGTAATGTGGTCAGCTCCTTGTCTCTGATCTAGTACTAGATTTTGCCACTTAATGCTTTGATATAATAGTCTAGAATAGAAGCTGTGGGAGGAGAATAGGTGACAGGGATGGAATTTGATAATTTAGCGAACCTGTTGTTGAATTCATCCATTGTTTTAGTTTTGGACTTCTTTATGCTGGTCAAATCTGCTACTAGATGTCTAGGCTCCTTTCTGCTGCCAAAATTTCCAAGGAAAGTAGCATTGAAGTCTACTAAGGGGTGAAAGAATTGTCTAACAAATTATCGTACCAATTGTCAGCCTTGCCATCCAAAGACAAGGCAAACAAGGTCATGTAAACATCTGCATGCCTATCAGCACCCCTGACATGGGCACCACAGTGTCTGGTGAAATTCCTGATATGCTGCTCAGCAGAGAGGGAGGCATCAGTTCCATTATATGTCGTAAGCTTGTCGATAGCCTTTTCAGGGATATCATGAGGATGACTTGCTATCTGAGCAAAGTTAAGTTGAGTAAAAAAATCACCCATTGGATTAAGGAAATAGTTATTATTTTGCAAATTTTCTAAGTTTTCTGAAAATAAAAGAAGGATGTCTGAAACAGACTCAGATCCAAGTTCTGCAAGGATCCTGCGAGAAGATAGTTTGTTTAATCTCTTCCTTAAGCACTTTTCAGGGTCATGGACTGAATTGACCAAACCTACAGAGTTTCTTCTAGTAGAATACCTTGAGGTGTTAACTGACATTGGAGTCGCCAGGTGGACTTAAGTCTAATTTTGGAGAGTGATTGGACTAAAAATCTACCAAAAAGGTAAAAAACTAAAAGAAAAAAAGGTCGTCCAGGAACAAAAAGATTTGTCCCCGGCAACAACGCCAAAAGATGTTGTCCGTCGATTCCACACTAGTAACATAGATCTTCCAAAAGCTGTCTCCTCACTTGAGAAAGTGGGAGAGGTGTGACCTTGGGGGCAAGCACAGAGCTAGGTACTGTCACCTACTCCTAGCTCCTCCATTTAGGATAACTCCTAATGAAGCCAAGGGGGGTAGTCCCTAACAAAGAGTTTTCTATGGCTCAATGTTTAAGTTAATTTTTACATGTTTCAGATGTGGATGGGTGTTGTTTAGGAGTTATTGTGATTTAAGATGATTAATGTGATGAATTTAACAAAAGACAAAGCAACCCATGTTTCTATCACCGGAATTGAAAGATAGAGAAATATTTGAGAGCTTCACGAAATAGATAAAGCATTCACAGATATGATTTATAATCAAACATTCGATGGATAAATGGCCTAGATTATCAGCAGTGCGTAAAAGATAGGACCAGTGCTTATGGAGTCAACTTATCAGAGATGCTTCGAGTGTAAATATGATGTGAATCCCAAAAGATGCCAGTGAATGTTAGGTTTTGCAAGTGCTCTTGGTAAGTTTTAAGAGTTTTTACTTGTGATCTTCGCTTATGGTAGCTGGATGTCCTAACCGGTAATACCTTCAATGGCTTTGTTCGGAGACATGACAGACCTATCTGGGGTCAAAGGTAAGTGTTCAATAACTTAACTACCAGTGCCCAGATTGGGTAGCCCAGAGCCCACACTTGGAATTTGCCCACATGCCTCGGTATTTATTGAACAACGCTGATGCGTTGGTTATGGGGAAAAGTTTTAGTTAAGTTCCTCTTGTGGGGTTTAGAGATTCAATTCCATTTCTGGGTATTCCGATCTAAGATCTGTCAAAGCATAATCCGACAAGGAGGGAAGAGGGTTAATTAATTAAAGGGGTGTGAGTTGCGAATTTCATTAAGTTAATTAATTAAAACTCTCCGACGGAGAGCACTCTTGACCTTGTCTTATGACGAAGGTTCAAGAGACTTAGCTAAACTATATGCTTGATGCAAGGATATGCAGTGGGAATGCTCTCCGATAGAGAGTGCTATTGACTTGGATTACGACAAGTTCAAGAGACTTTCAAGATTAACTGATTAGCTTATTAAACAATGAAAATACAACTCTCCAATAGAGAGCACTCTTGATTTACAAAGTGAGATTCAAGAGATTTCTACTTTAAACAGTTGAATTACTTATGAAAGATACAAAAAATTAAAAGATGAAGTAATCAACCTAGTTTATGAAACAAAATGGGCTAATCTAACAATTAGTATCTACTTTGCAAAAAAATGAAACTACTCTAAGTACTCGAAATAAATCTAAGTTAAGAACAAAAAACACTCTTCCCCAAATGGGAAAGAAAAACCAAGTATGGGAGGCCCTATCCCACTTAGCCTTGTTTTATTAATGAAGTACAAATGCCTTTGGAACTTAATCCTTGTCAGGACTTTGAGAAGTAACTTAAGTAAAAATGAAAAACTCTTATGAGTTTGTACAAAGGAGAATGACTTATTTTTTGGCTTTGGATCCTTATCTTTGGATCTAGTTCTGCTTGCTCTTTCTTATTTGGTTTTGCTTTTGATTCACCTGTGGATAAGAGCTCTAAACAAGGACTAGTAAGAGTGTTAGGAAACCAATTTTAACCTGTGATTCGAAAAGATTAAGTGGATGAGAAGACAAGTGCCTTATGAGATGAAATAAAAGATCAAAACAATGGAATGAGACCCAAAATCAAAACTTGGAAATGATCAAACAACCTCACCGTTTTTTATGTAAAATGCATGATTTTTTACGAAACGACTTGGGAATTTTTGCGAATTTAAAATGAAAGATTTTTTAACATTTTAGGCTAATTTCCAGAATCTGGAAAATAGCAAAAAATTGCAGAAAATCAGTAAAAAAACAGCAAGTACAAAATTGCACGTTTTTCGAAAAAAAGTCAAAAAATTAAAAAAATAAAATTTTTGAAAAACTTTTTGAAAAAAATTCTGATTTTTTATGAATTTCCAGAATTTAGAATTAACAGAAAAAAGTAAAAAATCAGCCCAAAAAAACAACGAGCTTGAAACGACACGCTTTTCGAGAAAAAGTCTAAAAATTAAAAAAAATAAAAATTTTGAAAATTTTATGATTTTTAATGAATTTCCAGAATTTAGAAGTAACAAAAAAAAGTAAAAAATCAGCCCAAAAAACAACAAGCTTGAAATGGCATGCTTTTCGAGAAAAAGTCAAAAAATTAAAAAAAATAATTCTTTTCTGAAAAATTTTGAAAAATTTTCTGATTTTTAATGAATTTCCAGAATTTAGAATTAATGAAAAATACAGAAAACTAGCAAGCCTAAAAAAACAGAAAATTTGCACATTTTTCGAGAAATCTCGTGCACGTTTTCCAAGGCAAAAAAGAAACATGGATTTACAAACTTGAAATGAGACTAGGATCTTAGATCTAGTAAAAGTTAAAGATTTGAAAACAGTAGATCTAAACCCAACAAGTAGATCAAAGTATGAACTTTGATCTACTTTAGGTAATCATAATGCAAGATCTAGAAGTGTGAATAAATTGAAAATACTTGCACTACTTGGAAATCAAATCGATAGGATAAAACCTGTAAAAATGTAGATCCGCTTTGTAGTAAGCAATGTAACCAGTAGATTTTTTGAAGTTTGTGGTTTGATGGATGAGGCAAGCAAGCCCTTCGTTTCTTGATTTCTTAAAGTATAAGACTCCCTTAGGCACGTGTAGAATGAATTCATAAACCAAACAAGAGAGTCTTGTGTTTGGGAGAATACCTAAAAGCCACAAAACTTAAGAGAAAAGCATAGATCAAATAATATTGTGCTAGATTGTTAGCCTTCTAATCACAAGATCATATACTTAAGAATCAAAAGAAATGAACTAAGAATGTTATTACCTTGAACAAGATGAAGCATGGCACACAAATAACTCCCACATGGACCTCCAAAGTCTTCTTGCTTTATTCAAATTCAAAAGATATTACAAATTTTTCCATAGTGTACTTGCACAAATTCTCCATCCCAATAGAGCTGAAAGAGCCTCTATTTAACAAATGAGAGAGTGCTAAAATCCTAAAAACAAAAAACCAACCCTAACCAGCTTAGACACCTAACAAAGAACCCAGACCTAAACCAGAGAACCGGGAGTGAGGGGAGGCCTCCACCCAGGCAAGGCACCCCCACTCCAAACCTGTGCACTGAAAACAAGCCAAGGATGAGGCCACACGTGTGATGACACCCTCATGAGGAGAGAGGGGCGTGAATAGCTTAAGGAGGTGTCTAGATGTAGGTAAGCTCATCCTTTAGGTATGGCAAGAGCCTGAGATAGGTTTGGGAAGCCCAGTGATGGTGCAAGCTTTAGTCTTCACTTCGATCAAATCATCGGACCAATGAGTGCTCTCCATCTCATCTTTAGCTGGAGATGACATGTCTGCTAACTAATAATAAATTAATTGCTCTCTTAATGATGACTGAAGCTGAGTTATGATAAATCCAATCATCATAAGTGCTCCCTGAGATGTCATTTAGCCTTTTATTTCACTGAATTTGGATTAATTTGGAGAGTTTTAATTTTCTCCAAAATAATCATTTTTTAATAAAAATTCATTTTTTTACTCAAAACTGACTTTTTTGAGTAAAAAGGCATTATGTGTCTGATTGTTGATTTGAAAGTTGGTTCTGACTGGCTGGCTGATCGAGATTGAGTTTTGGCTTAAGGTTAGAGCCTTCAATCATTGAATTCGGAGCCCAGATGACTTATTTACCACGAACAGTTTTTTTCCATTTAATTTATGGAAAAATTAACCCAAAAAACTTAGGAAAAGTAATTAAAAATTAAAAATTAAAAAAAAATGATTTTTCACTTTTATAGTTGATTTTTACCACACTTGATAGATCACACTTTTATGGCCTCCCATGTCCGTCTGCAGACTCCTTGAACCTCCCTTGCTCAATTTATACTTTGATGTCCCAAGAAAGTCCCGAAAATGACATGTTTATTTGTATATGAGTATTTTAATCCAATACCCGCGTGTACACACATATTTTGAGACAATACCCATGTACATCGGGAAATGTGCATAAAAAATGATTTGGAGTTTTCTACATTAGTCCCAAATAACTTGACTCTTGGCCTTCCATATGCTTGGAAAAATATCTCACTTGACCCTTCATTGTCCATTGGAGGGATATATATTGATCCTCTTGGATGCATTGAAGGAGGATAATTTTGGAGAGTAAGGAAACTATAGTTCATTGTTGCCTCACTTGTTTATGCTTTAGTTTGCATCCCATTGTCCCTTTGGAGCACACATTTCTGCTCTTCCCAACATTTTCATTTCCTTTTAAGTTTTCCATTGAGATGGAGGACTGAATTGGTGGAGGCCTAGGTGGAGGAATCGGTTTTCTAGTTCGACGAGGTGCCGATAGAGTCTGTCATTGTTTTATCTTTGTTTATTATTAATAGAGATATCCATTTCTCGTCCAATACATGTGCATAACTATGAATATTGTTTCCATGAATGTAGTTATATTTTGATCCTATACATGATGGTTCATATATCCTAGAGTAGTCATAACACTTTGATATATAGCATGCTTGTATTTTTTGTTGTTGCTGAGATATAATTGTGAATACAAGCGTGTTGGAAAAGCTCAGCGGGGATCTACATCAACCGTCCAGAATAAGGTACACTTCATATCCCTTAGTGTTAGATGCATTTATTTCTCTTTCATATTGGAATGGATTAATTTCTGATGTCATTCACTTTATTGTCATCTACCCCAAGAAATAGGAATTTTCTCTCCGTAACAATCAACATTGTCAATCACTTCGAAGTCGACATAAGTTATGAGTCCTTCTATCTCTATAGGCACCTGAGTCAGTTGACCAATAGGTAGAAACTTTGACTGATTTGACAATCTCAGTTGGATAAGAGACCATACGATTCTTGAATTGCCATACTCTCCCATGTTTGTCTAGTCATAATGTTAACATCGGATCCCAAAGTCCCAAATAATATAGTCCATATCATAATATCCTATTTGGGCAGTCATTCTCAATTCTCGACTAGTCTTTAATCTTTTCCCAGTATGATTAATCCTTCTTTTTGGTCGTACTTCTTCTTGATCTTCTTCTATTAGAGATGTCAATTTTTCTACACCATCTTTATCTTGTATTGGTGATAAGCAGCTTTAAAGATTTATTTTAATTTACTAACATTGCCTGTCAGTTTCTTTCAGAACAACTAGTCAAATCTCTCAGTCATTTCCAGGATTTGTCCTTTAGGCGGTATGGTTGTGGAGGTCAACGCTTGTTGTCTATCAAAAAATTCTTATTGTGCGTCTAAGAATACTTCATTTTAGTTTTGGACACTGATTGGTTCTTTCTTTTGTGTTGTTGGTCACACTTGTGGTTGTCCTCATTTTTCTTCTTTGTCTTCTCTAGTTGCATCACCTCCTCTTGTCATGACAACAATATGTGGCTCCCTTGGTTTAGCAAATATCTTTTGGATATTCAGATTGGGGTTCTGAGGTGGGTTCATATTTCTCACATTCCGACCCTGCCACTTCATGATGAATTAAGCGCACTCCTCAATTGTATGATCAAAAGCTTTGCAATATGAACACGTCGGAGTAGGACTTGTGCAGTCCCTAGAAAAATGTCTAGTCTACCCACAATTATAACATATAATTTGGCCTCTTCCATGACCAAATCCTCCTCCTCGTCCCTAGCCTCTAAAATTTCCACCCCCTCAGGTTGGGGCTATTGTTGTTGTGGGTACTGGTTCTATGGATATTGGTTCTGTGGATACTAGTTCTGTAGATATTGGTTCTGTGGATACTATTTATGTGGAAATTGAGCTTGAGCGTATTGGTTCTGAGTAAATTGTGCCTGAGTGCACTCAACTTGCATTTGTTCATCGTTCTTCATTAGGTACATGTCAACTATTTTATTTTGGAGCATCTGATATGCCCTAGAATCCTTCTCTTCATGGCTCACAGATCGACAAAATTTACAGTATAGACTTGTCAGTGCACTTACTATTTTCTGTAAGCATAAGAATTATTTTGATTGATGTACTCTAGTCTGAAAAATTCTACACTAGGGAATTCCCTATGTATTCATCAGATTGGTGCTCCATAAAAGACATAGTTCATCAATGTCAGGAAATAATCTTTATGGTGTCCTTATATTCAGAATCTCGTACACCAGATCTCTTTTGGAATTTCCTTCCATTTCTTGATATCTTGTAGCTAAAGGGTAATATTAGCAAGCTGCGACTAAATTTGCATCATACTTGCACTAGTTTCTCCAACCAATGAGGTTTCCAACTTCATAGCCAATTCTTAAGCCTCGCTCTGAGATACGATATTTTTTTGCATCAATGAGATTCAGATGTGTGGTAACATCGCCGCAATGAACCATTCTTTGTACTAAGCGTTAAACATTTGAAAATTTACTTTTACCATCAACGTCTTGAAACATTGGTCAAAGTCCCAAACATGATCCAAAGGCAATTGCTTAATTTCTTTTATCTCCGTAATGCACTGCGACTCAGATTTGGGATTTCTAACTCATCTATTAATCCTACATAGATTTTGTCTAGTGTTTTATGTGGGATTCATGTCGGAACCACTGAGAATTTCATATAGAAATACAATGCACAAACTCTAAGGCTTGTGATCATCTGATCTTTCTTGATGGTTTCATCTTGGACCTGTCGCATGATCCATATAGATTCACATAGAAACCAATGTTGTTCCAGATCTTCTAACCCATTTCCATTAAATATTGGCAGCTTTATATCATTCTTGAATATTCTGTTTTTTCTTGTTATTTCTGGATTAAAGGTTTGGCTAGTGGGCATTCCTTATCTGCTAATCCCACTAGTATTGTTATCTTGATTGAAAAAATCACTAGGATATGAGTTTCTAGATATTACCTCGAGAGATGTACGTTGGGTCACAGGTATGTCATACTCTATATCTAGATCTGGAACTTCTTCTTCTTCTTCCTTGTCAAAGAAAGGCTAGTATTCATCTTCCTTGTTGCAAGAACCTTCATCAAGATGCGACACCAATTAATAGTCCTCTCCTCCATTCGTACTGCAAATTTCTCTTCTTGTTGCAGTCCTTATTCTCTTTCTCGACCGAATTTTTTTTCCACTTCTTAGGTGTCTATTTTCTAATATAGTCTCTCTATCACTAGGAAACATCTTATCTTACTTTGATCCATTTTTCTTAAAACTTATCTTGTGACATATCTCAATTATCTATGCATAAATATTTATTCGTCGAACTCCATTCTCAAGATCCCTTTCTCACATACGAGCATCTTGATCCACACCTTTTAACACTTAAGATAACGACCTTTAGGTCCTTGGAAAAATTCTATTTCTGCCTCGTTGTAAGATTTTATCATGTTGACAACAATTTTAGTGATATATCCTTTCAATATACTATCAACCCAGAAGTCAACAACCCTAGATATAGGATTTGCTAACACTGTTCAACCGCTGAATAAGTCAAGGAATCCACTCTGTCGGTTCTCCACCTTGAAAAATTTTCTTCTATGTTGCAATATTTAATAACCATTCATACAACACAATGGGAAATCCGCTAAAGAAAATATCATGGAAATATGTGTAAAGGTATCGCTCCAACCACTCCGTCGGACTCATCCTTGATCCTTTAATTTCTTCTTGTGCAAACTCTAGTGCCTTAAGATCAAGATAATCTTGAATTTCTTGCTTCGTCGGATACCAAATCATGCCCCCACTAGAATGATTCAAGGTCCCAATAACATAACCAATTGTTGGATTAGTTTCCTGTTGACCCCGGTTCAGACTCCTTACTTCGTAAAAAAGACCCAAGATATTGGCCCGACAGGGAAGGACTCTGTCAAAAAAACCTACAACGTATATGGAGTCTCACCCAAGATATCTTATGGGGATTTCCAAAACCAATTTTCTGCAGTTAAGTAGGGATTTTCTCTCTCTTACAGTGCTTATCAATCACTCGACTGAAACCGAGGATTATACTTCTTGTTTTGTATTCATTCCAGATAAAAACCTACTTATCCATCGATACATATCGAAATATTTAACATAAATATTTATCACAGATTCCATCTAGGGGGCTGTAACACACATATTTAAGGGTTTATTCATAAACAAATGCGATGTGAATTATTCATATTAACTCTTTTACAACAAGTATACATTCAACATAAACATTAATAACAAAGACACACATAAACAAGATATAACGTGGAAACCCATCAGGGACAAATCACAAAGGAGCTCTTCATCTGGCATGAGAAATTGGTTAGCACCTTTTATCTACGCACTTAGCTTGCAGACTCTTCTTTATGTATTCTTTACAACTCACATATATTTGTCTCCTTTGATGCTCTATGTTCTTAGGTTTATGTATTTATTTTATTATACACTCAACTGTTGATCTGCACACAACCTATAGCAATCTTCTATCTAAGCAACTCTCTTCTTTCTCTCGACTAACTATCACCCTACAAATCTAACAAAACGTGAAGCCCCCACATAGCTTGGGTTCACGCTTTTATAATATTTTACAAATCTTGATCCAGGCATCAACTGACTCTTCTTTTGTTAGCTGACATGCTGCCTTTTTTTCTTTTTGTCTTATTACTTCAATTACAACTACAAATAGGCACTATCAGCCCAAAATATATTTATGCGTTATTACTAAAAGTGTGCTTTATTCTAACTAACCGTTTTCCCACGATCAATTGAACTTTCCCTTTCGAATGCTTTATTCTTATTCCGTCGTAGCTTCTTCTCGTCACAACATCTTCTCTTGTGCTTATTACATCGTGACTTCTTCCTGTCGTAACATATTCTCTCGTGCTTCTTCTATCGTGGCTTCTTCTTATCGAGCTTCTTCTCATCGCGTGACTAGAATATTCATCTTCCTAAGCAGACTTGTGGTAGAATTATGTCTAACTTTTCCTAGGGCCAACAAATTGGCAATTTAATAATGAGAAGCACAAGTGGGAATATTAGCTATAAATTTGTTGTTAGGATTTAGAGTAGGATATGTTTGGTGAATATTAGTTACAAATTGGTTTTTGAATTTATATTAGGATATATTTGGTGAATGTTGTGTACAACTATTTTAGAGTAGGATATATTTGGTGAATGTTGTGTACAACTATTTTAGAGTAGGATATGTTTGGTGATTGTTTTGTACAACTACTCTATGAGGGACTACTCAACTTGAAATATCTAGTCAAAGAAGATCACTCTCCACTAATTTTAAACTTATATAAATACCTAATACAATATTATAGTTTTGTCAACATCTATGCTTGTAGACTTGATCCCTTGCACTTTTTGTTCTTGTAAGTGCGTAGTTTTTGTGGAAATTGAACCCAATGTTAGAACAATTACACTCACACCCATTGTTAATTACACATGCAAAATTACTCACAAAAGAGACTAAATATGGAGTTGAACACTAAACTGTATTGAATAAGTGTACAATAGCCAACCCTGTGAAGTCATAGGCTGCCACAATAAATAATTACATGAGGGATTCAAATGCATGAAGATGCCATTCGAATCTAGTCAAAAGCAGGCTTACTAAATCTAAGCTAATCCCCCATAGGTGCATAAAGCAGTTTCCAAAACTGTCTAGGAGCTCACGAATTGGAAAAATAAATTAGGCAAGATAATAGTGTGTGGAAGGACAACTCATACATGCTTTTCATAGGAGAAAAGAGTGGAGGATGTGGAGGACAAAAAACAAGTTAACATCACCTAGTCAAACTTTCCTAATTGCCTTAAAACACTGAAAAAGCAGGCAATAAAGCAGAAAAAGTAGACATGCACTAGGGAGGTCAGGAATAAAGCAGATTTGATTCTAAGAGGTTTTCCAAGCGCTCCATGACTCAAAATTGGCAAGTTTGACCACTATGGATGTGTATATGACAACTTGCATAAGGTGGAACATGGAAACTGGGCAAATAAAACAAAAATGGATTAATTAATGTCTAAGGTAGCTAACTATGGGTTGATTATTCTAACACCCCCCATTAAGCATGAATTATGAGTAATATATCAGAAAATTATAGGGCCTAGCAACAAGGCTTAGTCACCCTTTACATATTGCATGTCCATTTAACCAAGGAAAGAGGCAAAAACCCAGTGGGAAAAATTCCCCATTTAAACATGGACTGTAAAACAAAATTTGGAAATCTTGTGATCACTCATGCTTCACAGCATGATCAGCAATCCCCAGCAGTGATTTGAGATTGCTGAATGTCTTCTCACAAAATACTTTGGTGAAGATATCAGCTACTTGTTCTGAAGATGAACAGAAGAGTAGGTGAATGGTGCCATCATGCACAGGTTGTTTGATGTAGTGCATATGGATCTCAATGTGTTTGGTTCTCTGCTTCTAAACCGGATCATTGCAGATTTGAATGGTACTCTGATTATCACAGTAGATAGTAGTTGAGTATTCTGATTTGAAGCCACACTCTCCAAGTAACCCCTGCAACCATAAACATTGAGTTGCTGCATTTACAACTCCTCTGTACTCTGCTTCTGTAGATGAGAGTGAAATGGCACTCTGTTTCTTGCTTGACCAACTGATTGGCCCTTCTGCAAGCATGAACACATATCCTAATGTTGATTTTCAATCTGTGCTATCACCTGCCCAATCACTGTCAGTAAACCTAATCAATTCAAGATTAGATTTAGCTTTATAGAAGATCCCATGTGTCCTTGTTCCCTGAACAAAGTTAAGGATCCTTTTGGCTGCTTTCCAATGGATCTCATAAGGCTGATCCATGTATCTAGAAGCCACACTTACTGCATAAGAAAGATCAGGTCTAGTATGTGTAAGATACAACAAACATCGAATCAATTGCCTATACAGTGTATTGTTTACCATAGGTGAAGAATTATCTTCCTCAAGCTTCACTCCTGAAAGGAAAGGAGTCTTGCTTGGATTGCAATCCTTCATTTTGAATTTGTTCAACAAATCCAAGGCATACTTGGACTGGTGCACCTTGATTCCAGCTTTGTTTTGAGCAATCTCAAGCCCCAAGAATTGGCTTAAGAGCCCCAAATCTGTCATGGAGAAGGCTTGGTTCATTGCACCCTTCAAGGAAGCAATTTCATCCTTTGAGCTTCCTGTAATGAGAAGGTCATCAAAATATAAAACAATGATCATTAATGAACCATTAATCAGCTTCAAATAGACATTTGGATCTGATTTGCATCGAACAAAATTCAGTGATAGCATAAAGCTATCAATATTGGCATACCAAGCCCTGGGGGCTTGCTTAAGCCCATACAATGACTTCTTTAGCTTGCACACAAGAGATGGGTTAGTAGAAAATCCTTGAGGCTGATGCATGTATATCTCTTCAGTGAGATCTCCATTTAGGAAATTACACTTCACATCCATGTGATGTACTTCCCATTGCTTTGAAGCTGCAATGGCTAAGGCTAGCCTGATGGAGTCCATCTTTGCCACTGGTGCAAAGGTCTCATTGTAGTCTATGCCATGAAACTGTGAGTAGCCCTTGGCTACCAATATTTCCTTGTACTTCATAGATGAACCATCAGCAGCAAATTTGGTCTTGTACACCCACTTACATTGAACTAGCTTCCTCCCTGGGGGAAGATCAACCAGCTCCCAAGTGTTGCTCTTCTGGAGTGAGATGAACTCTTCCTTCATGGCTGCTTGCCATCTTGGATATTCTACTGCATCTTCATATGTCTGAGGATCTGATTCCACCATCAGATAGCATTTCTCAGCAAACATAGGATCTTTCATGCACAGAGCACTCTCAAATTGAGATCTAGTCCTCCTAGGGTCATTAGGATTTCCAACTAGCTCTCCAGCTGCATGAATGGTATTGGCTGCCCATTTTGGCCTTGTAGGGATGTTAGGATATGCAATAAAATCACCACTATTAGACATATCAGAATCAGCATGTTCAACTATCTCTTCACTTACATTCAGAGGTTGTGGTGGTGAAGAGGATTCTCCAACTTCCACTGCTGCTAGGGGTTCTTCTTGAAACTGAACACACCTTTCAATGAAGGCTTTGTTTGTGCTCAAATTGATCAGCTTGTACCCTTTTGAATCTTCAAAGTACCCAAAAAATAGACACTCTTGGCTTTGAGGTTGAAAAGCCTTTATCTTTTCTGTTGGAATTCTAGCCCAAGCCCTTGAGCCAAAAATCCTGAAATGGGTCACATCTGGCTTGTGCCCACTCCATGCTTTGAAAGGACTCATAGAATAAAGATGTTTATGAGGCACCCTATTCTCTATATAGGCTGCACAGTTTATAGCTTCGGCTCAGTACTTTGGTGGCAAAGTCTTAGCCTCCATCATGCAGGTTGCCATCTCTTTCAGTGATTTGTTCTTCCTCTCTGCAACACCATTCTGCTGTGGTGTGTAAGGCATAGAATGTTGCATCTGCACAATATTGAATAAAATCAGACTTGACATACTCACCACCATTGTCAGATCTGAGGACCTTGAGTTTCCTCCTAGACTGGTTTTCAACCAAATCCTTAAAGACTTTAAAGAGGCCAAAAAATTTAGACTTGTGTTTCAGGAAGTAAACCCAGCAATACCTGGAAAAGTCATCTATGAAATTCAATGCATATTTGGCTTGAATCATGGACATATGAGGGAATGGGCCAGCAACATCACTGTGGATCAACTCAAGAGGTGCAGAGGTTCTCTCATGACTAGCTCTCTCAAATTTATGCTCTGGGTGTTTTCCTAGGATGCAACCTTGACAGACTCCTTTGGAAAATTTTATCTTTGGTAACCCTATGACCATTTCGTTTTCACTAAGATCAGAAAGATACTTGTAATTTAGATGGCCAAATATTTCATGTCAAATCTTGCTTGCCTCATTAACATGAATAAGAAGAGCAGAGGGGTTTGACTAGGGTAGGAAGTGTGAGAACATGTATACCTTCGAAGTATGATTTGTAACTCCTTTTGCAATGAATTTACCACTTGAGATCTCTGTGATCTCAACTTCATCAAGGGAGAATGTGACCTTCTTTGGAGACCCTATGTGGGTCATCTGATACACTGATAAGAGGTTAGAGGCAAGACCTGGAACATACAACACATTACTGAACTTACCATGATCAAGATCAATCCTCCCTTTGCCCAAACTTTCAATGAGGGAGTCATCCCCCAGTACTATTGGTGGACCTTTCGACATGTCAAGTGAGGTGAATGCCTCCTTGGTCAAAACCATATGTCTTGAAGCTCCAGAATCAATGATGAAACTAGGTGAGCTTGATGTGCCATCAAACAATGCATGAACTCTCTCTCTATATTCTGAACTTGATCGTCCTTCCCTCTTCTTTGAGCTATCTGGAAGGGAGATGCCATTCTTCTCCAGGAGTTGGGTCAGCATGTCTATTTTCTTCTTCATGTAGGATCTTTCAGGATGATTTCCCTTACTGCAGTATGCGCACTTGCTCATTTATCCTTTGTTCTTCTTCTTCTGGTAGTTCTTCTTGGAACCTTGAGGCTCCTCCGGAGACTTGTTCTTTTCTCTCTTTTGCTTAGGTGGCTTCTTATCTTTCTTCTTGCTTTTTGAATCCACCCTTGAATCTCCAACAACCAGAGCTTGGTCTTTGGAAGGTTTGATGGTGCCCATCATCACCAATTTATCTTGTTCTTGTGTGAGAGATTCCATGAAATCTGCAAGACTAGGCATCTTCCAGGCTCAAGCTATCAACTTTGTGGCATAGAAGGTCGAAACAAACACTGAATATTCAAGGCCAAGCTTTGAGAGTATGGCTAAGACCAGCTGATCATCCTTCTTTTCGATCCCACATTGTTTTAGCTGCAAAACAAGTGTTTTGAACTTGGAGAAATAGAGTTGTAGGGATTCAAAGCTATTTGGACTCAGGGAGATCAGTTCATTTTTGATTTGATGTCCCCTCATCTCATCTGTCTTTCCAAAAATATTAGTAAGCTTCTCCCATACTTCATTTGGTGATGTCAATCCATCAAGATGGAAAAGGAGGTCTCTGGATATACTCAAACACAGGAGACCATAGGCCTCATCCCTCTTGTTGTGCCATTTAATTTTCTTTGCAGCTGCATTGGGCTCTCCTTCTGTTGCCATAGTCACTCTGTAGAGGCCTTTCACTCTCAAGAGTATCTCCATCTCTGCTTTCCATTCAAAGAAATTAAATGGAGTCAAGATGATCTTCTGAGATTGATCCATAGCTCAGAAATTGTCCCGACAGTCTGTAGAATGCTCCCAGTCAATGATGTCGAACCTAAAAAACAAATTGGAAGGAGAGAAATCAATCTACAAAGGCTCTGATACCATGTGGAAATTGAACCCAGTGTTAGAACAATTACACTCACATCAATTGTTAATTACACATGCAAAATTACTCACAAAAGAGATTGAATATGGAGCTGAACACTAAACTGTATTGAATAAGTGTACAATAGCCAACCCTGTGAAGTCATAGGCTGCCACAATAAATAATTACATGAGGGATTCAAATACATGAAGATTCCATTCGAATCTAGTCAAAAGCAGGCTTACTAAATCTAAGCAAATCCCCCATAGGTGCATAAAGTAGTTTCCAAAACTGTCTAGGAGCTCACGAATTGGAAAAATAAATTAGGCAAGATAATAGTGTGTGGAAGGACAACTCATAGATTCTTTTCATAGGAGAAAAGAGTGGAGGATGTGGAGGACAAAAAACAAGTTAACCTCACATAGTCAAACTTTCCCAATTGCCTTAAAACACTAAAAAAGCAGGAAATAAAGCAGAAAAAGCAGACATGCACTAGGGAGGCTAGGAATAAAGCAGATTTGATTCTAGAAGGTTTCCCAAGAACTCCATGACTCAAAATTGGCAAGTTTGACCACTATGGATGTGTAGATGACAACTTGCATAAGGTGGAACATGGAAACTAGGCAAATAAGACAAAAATGGATTAATTAATGTCTAAGGTAGCTAACTATGGGTTGATTATTCTAACATTTTTAGTTTTGTTCAACACACTCTTGTAAGTTGGTATTGGATCCTAAGTGGCGAGGGAATCTTAGAGATCTATGATTGCATCCCCTTGGGGCATTTCCTATTCGAGATTCTCATGAATTATAATCTTTGAGTTACAAGTGATCCACAAGTGCATCAACACTCCTATTTTTGTCTTTAGGTCATTGATGTGTAGTTAAACCCCTTGTCACACAAACCTCTTTATATATTATCACATTTTTTTTTTACAAATTTATGCAATTTCCCAACAATGGTGGTATTCATCCATTCATTAGTTGTAGTACAAAAAGTTGATTTCACTACCACGTCTTCCTATGGACCAATACCACAAATATCTAGGTTGATAATTTTATCATAGAGTAGATTATTATCATGAATCCTACTTATGGGTTGAATTTTCCTAAGTCCAAATTAGCGTAAATATGTATTTTAGGGCCTCAATAGCTCCTTATAACTCTCATATACATTCTAATGTATCTCAAACTTCCACCCTCACTCAACTCCTAGGATATAAAATGAAGGAGCAATGACATCGACAAAGGCAGCCCTTGAAGGGCAATTTGTTATCCAGTTGAGGAGGATTAGTCCTTATGTTTCTAGTGGATGTAGTTAGTTGATGTATTATTATTGTAACTTAATTTACTTTTATTTTTCCTATTTTATTGTATATATCTCTTAAGGAGGCTAACCATTCTTGACCACCCATGTAAATATGTATATTTTATTGTCTCCAACAATTTTGTATTAATATAAATATATAGACAATGAGGAGTGCACAAGTGCACATTATGGAAATATTTCCACTTTGGATACCTACTATCTCTCTTGGGTATTCTATTCTAGTGTGTAGTATTCAGATTATTGGTTTGTGCTTGCAATAATTGGTATTAAAGGCTCAAGATTAGGGCTTCTCAATATATTTTCCAATCTAGTCTTCTTTTGAATTGTGCCCCTACTTGATATGTGTCCTCAAGTAGTTTAGAGCCTATGAAACAAACAATAAACCCATTTTTTATTGATTTCCCTTACAATTTTTATTTTGGCAATCTATTTATGTATTTTTCCCTACAGCTGTAGGCCCTAGTCATGGAAGTCCATTATGCTCATTAGTGTTTTGTCCATTCCTTAATGTTGGGATTCATAGATGCCCTTCTCAAACCCCTTCATGTATTTCTAAATCTCTAGTAGTGAGGTCAATGAATTGGAACCATGGTTTATCCATTGAAACCCAACAAGTTTAGCCAATCCTTCAAATTTCCTCTTATAATCTGACATACTTGGAAGTTGAGATGTTGAGATGTTGGATGCTTGGATATTTTCCTAAACCATTATGCAAATATTTTTCTGAAATGGGATACTTTACTAATCAAATATAGTTCCTTGATAGAGAGACAATTGGTGCCCTGTCGGGCTCAATATCTATATCCATTTTCCTTCCAAAATTGTATGCACTTAGAGTGAATGTTCATTGATTTGTAAGATGACTGAATTCTTTTGTTTGATTCCTAAGAATTTTTAAGATGATCTCTATATGATATATCATAAATATTAGACACAAATGAAACAATTTCAATTATAGTAAGAGTTAAATTATGAGAACAAATTTTTGTTAAATTGATTATGAATGTAGAAATCCATGGAGAAAATATGCCATTTTATGTTCCCATTAAGAGAACTATGGATTTCAATTGGAAGGATGATAAATATGAAAATTTGTGAAAAAACGACTCCTTATACTTGAATTATCCAATAGCTTAGGAAGTTGTATTGTTGTGATTTGTGATTACTGGTGGAAAATGAGAGATTAGTGACCAAAAAAATGACCAAATCTGCATATCAATGACCACTTTTGGTTTGGTGATCGTTGGTGGCTAATTTACGGTCTTTTATTACACGACCAAAATTGGTCATTTTTATTTTGGTCATTTATAGCTTGTCAGTTGGTCATTAATTTGGTCATATATTTGAATCAATGGCCACATTTATGACCACATTTATATGACCACATGACAAACTAGAATATGACCAAATTTGGTCGCGTAATAAAACACCGTAAATTAGCCACCAAAACCATTTTTTGGTCATTGATGCAAATTTTGGTCGTTTTTTGGGTCATTTATATCACATTGTTTAGTCACGTATCTCTCAACTTTTTGTCATTTTATATGCGAATTTTGGTCATTAATCTCATTTATTGGTCACTAATTTAGTCATTTTTAGTCATTTTATGTGTGGTTATTATATTTTAGTAGTTTTAATGATGTCCATTATTAACCAATATAAATTTTTAATATGATATTATGTTTAAATTAAAAAAGAATCATACATTATTTATCATCATCTAATACACATGTGAATTATGCAATGTCACATTAATTAGTTAATTACAACACTTATAAATAATATAAGTACAACCATATGTTTTAAACCACACAAATTATATTATATACATGAAATGTCAAGTATTACAATAAATATGAGTTTTCTCAAAAACAATCTCCATATAACTTTACATGAAAATCATCTAATACATCGATGGTTTTTCAAAATATGACAATGGTTAAACCATTCCACTTGTACTTCGCTGCTAAGCCATACTTAGATCCCATGACAGCTTCAATTAACCCATACTTAGCAGCTTGAAAGCCTCAACAACATGCTTTTCATACTCAATGTCAAAGCCTCAACAACATGCTCTTCATACTCAATGGCCCACTTAGTTAAGTTCACTCTTGTAAAATCCAATGAAAAAATATCAGTAGAAAAAAAATGAACTGTAAAGTAGAAAAA
Source organism: Pseudotsuga menziesii (assembly GCA_001517045.1). Taxonomy (NCBI): domain Eukaryota; kingdom Viridiplantae; phylum Streptophyta; class Pinopsida; order Pinales; family Pinaceae; genus Pseudotsuga; species Pseudotsuga menziesii. The sequence continues at coordinate 128,099 of LPNX010264107.1, forward strand.
CAATGAAGCAAATGATTCATAATATTCACTAGCTAACAACAATAACCAATTTCATGCGCAAAATAGGAAAATCTAGTCTAACAAATTCAAATTAAGAATTCAAAACACATTAATACAAGAGAAGAAAAATTACATAAAAGATAGACAACTGCCTTGGGGAAGCACATGAATTTTCCTAAAACCATGGTTTCATTATTTAACCCATCTGCGTGAGATTAGCAAATCTTCCCTTGCAAATAACGGAAGAGTAGTTAATGAAAGAATCAAGTATTCTTGGATATATTTCTCTTTTTGACAAAGAAATCAGTTTTCCATTGATAGACTTGGCTGAGTTGCGCATGCCTTTTAGAGCCATATTAATTGACATTTTGGTGCACTCTTTGGGTCCATAATAACTGGGCTCATAGTAAGGAATCAATCCCAATGTTCATCATCAACTTGGCTCAAATCGAGAGAATTACAAATGAAAATTTCTCACCTCAATAAGTTTGACATCCAAGCGGTTACCAACTTTTATAATCTGTCTTAAGTCAGAGTGAGTCAATATTTTATGTTATAGACACACAATCAACATAAATGGAGAACCTCAAATAGTGCATCTAATCATATATATATATATATATATATATATATATATATATAAAGAGTTGATCTCATTTACAATGCCCACTTGCATAAATGATTTGGAATTTAGGGGAAAGGAAAATATATAAAGAATATTGGAAAGAATGTGTTTAGATTGGACTTACATCCTCAGCTTGAGCTACAAATTTTATGCTCAATTCACTAATATGCAAGATCCCCTACACACATTGTTCAAAGTCATATCATAAACAGTAACCCTAACATCTGGCATAAAAATTACGAATCATTGCACTTTTAGTTTCTAGGTTCTGTAGACTAGCCATTACATTCTTTTATACTAATATAGTCATACTGATATGGAATATTTATATTTTAGATGAAAATAAGGTGGCTTCCTAAAAATACTCAAGACATGCATTAGTATATATTTCAAATAAAAAATATATTGAACACAAAAGGTGATAACATGAAGTAGGCAGCTCTACTGCTGCTCCATGCAACTCCCCCAATCCTCTGAAAGATCCAAATGGATTGGTGTTCAATATATCGGCTTCTGTTTTTTAACAGAAAAGGATGAACAGAAAGGGCTTCCTGTTTGGAGAAGTTTCTTCATTTTGATACATGGCTAAACTATCCTCATTCATAGAACATGGTATGATACTTCTTGTTAGAGGCCCTACATCATTGATCTCTGCCTCAATCAAAACTTTCCCTTCTAAATATGTGTTTCGTACGTAAGCTTCCAAAGATGAATCGTGGAATTTTTCAATAAATCAATCAGAGGGATCAAAAGTGAACATTTAATTTTTTGTATTGTCCATAGACAAATGTTCTGTAATCATTGATTTGGATGTTGTTGGTGAAAGCTCTAGAGAGGGTATTTTTCAACATCAATAATAGAGGGTTCAAACTCCAAAAGCAAATCCTCAATTTTCAATCCTAATTCATCATAGAAATTCAATATCAGTAGTTCTACCTATTTATGAGCATACTCATGAACCACCTGCATTCAGAATAATATTGTATTTGAAAAGGCTAAACATTCTCCAGAAATATAGTAATTATCCTTATGTAGAAAAAGACTACAGTTCATGCTCCAGTGGTTATCATCACAACTAACAATAATTTATATCCATAACTAAGAAAAAGGAATTCATAGTTACACACCAAATGCTCTTTCTCATTCAAAAAGTCCAATCACTTCTTGAAAATCTTAGCAAACTTCAACCTGTGATTTGGAACCTGCGATGAGAAAAAAGGCCTAATGTTTTAGAAAAATGGTATGAAGTTGCACCCCGCATTCCAGCATAGTAATTATTTTATAAAAAATACAAATAGAATACACTCAAATAATGGGATTACAGAAGAAAAAAATGGTTATAGGTCATAAATAGTAGAGCTCGTTACCTTTGAAAGTGACAACCTGTGAGCTAGATGATACAAAAGAATCCCCGGTGATAGTGAGGAGTCTACTTTCCTTCTATTCTTAGAAGAAGGAAGTGGGCTACATCTATTCTCATATTTTTCTAATGAATAGTTTTTTGATAGAACAAAAATATCACACATTTGCATCAAATCCTCTCCAGCATTTTTGTAAAGCTGCAAGTGCAAGGTTGATCATAAAAAATGGTGCTCTAAAGAAAATATGGAAGTCATATCCTACTAACAAAAATTATTATTCTGTAAAACGTAAGTAGCTATATCAACCAAACCCGGAACACATGCTACTACCTAATGTGACAATGTCAAATGAAAACAGTGAATCACCTAGTAGGATCCAAGATCTTGTTTTGTGTTATCTTGCAAAAATTTCAAAGAAGAAATACCATTCTGCTAGACAACTTGAGAATTCAAGATAGAAGTTCCATCTTCAGCAGTATCTTTGAGTAAAAATATCTCATCTATCTTCAAAATATCATAAGCCTTGAACCACACCATTGTGATGATACCAAATAACCAGCTCGGATAAACTTGCCATTACATTATCAAGCCAGGAATCAACCCACATTAAAGAAGTCACCTGTATCTCTTTGATACATTTCACATAAAAGGATATGCATGTCTGTTAACTTTCAATTAGCCTAGGTGTCCCTACAATCAATTTATTATATTTATCCCAAGGCCTTTTTATGTTCCTTCTCCCATGATTAATTAATAATAGACCCTATGTTGTTCATGAAGCAACATGAAGAATCATACAAAACAAAATGCAATCCCAACTTTGTCAATACTAATAGTACTTGGACTTAGCTACAATTTTCCAGTGTATAGGAATCCTCTATAATCTAACTCTTCTCCTCCATGACAAGTTAATATAACTAAATAAAAAATTGTTGAGATTACCTTTCTTAAAAATTCAAATGAAGTTAGGAATATATATTGTGCATGAAAAAAAAAAAAAATTCCTTGGCATCAATGTCAATTACCATGAGTGTAAAATAAATCATACATATTTCTTTTACATCTATCAATAGGAATGTATGGTATCAATCTTGATGATGAAAGTAGGCAGGCAGTAACAGAAGGTTCATTAAATACATTTCTTAGGAGTTAGGTTTTATGATATGCAAACAAATTTTCTTTACATACAGAAAAAGGGAATCTCAAACACAAAACCAATGTTAAATCCTAAATTTAGATGCACTCAAACAGTTACCCAACAAAATATGCCAACTTCATTCAAGCCTGAAAAATCTCTAAGGAGTGTCGTATTCTGTAAGCAAAATAATTTTAAAAACTTGTCATCTATTACTGTGCAATATATGTATGCATATATGTGTTTCTTTCTTTAATAACTCTTTATCAAGCCTTTATAGAAATACAAATGAGAAAAACTGAAGAATCATAAAGTGATAGGAAATTCATCCCAAAGCTATATATATGGAAAGTTTATCAGTTAGCATTGTTTTATTAAACCTCTTATGACAATAACTCCACTTGCTAACCCAATATATACAAATTTATGTCATGCTTGTTATAATAGTAGGAGGTCATGGGACATGTTCACCATGAACCTTTTAGAAGAGTGCATTCTGGACCAAAAAATATAAGCATTAAATGCTAAAGATTCTTCCAAAAACCTACATAAAGAGAAATTTTTTGGCACCCCAATTTACAATGTGCATATTCAATGAGCATTTGGATGTCAATGAATATATCAAAATCTGTGTGGGTAACCTAATCCTGAATTTCTAAGTGGAACTCTCCAATATATTCTACTTCTTTCCTCAGTTAGCTAGCATAAAGAGACCAAACAAAAAAATTAAATTGGAGAACAGATCTCAAAATGAATTATGCCATGCATTATTCTTCATCAAAATATTCTTCTCCTTGGCCTCAAATTTTAGGGGACCTTGGATGGATCATTACAATTATCCTCACATGTTCACCCACTCACACCCCCTCAGCCCTGGGCACTCTCTAAAGGTGTTGCATTGGCTCTTTGATAGTGATAGATGATAACAGGAAGGCCTCTTTTTCCTTCTCTGCATCTATTTCTATTTCCAACACTGATACTGAGTAATGACTCCTCTCCTCTTAGGGTATTTCATTGCATTTCATACTTTATCAAGCTCTTTTCTTTCCTTATGTTGTCATTTATATTATTTATTACACTAGTAAAATGGATAGCAGTGGTGATGCATTTGTTGATTGATCATGTTGATCAATGATATGTAGTATGCTACTTTATTGTAGCATGTTTATTTTTGGACTATAGAGGCCATTTAGAGCCTCGTTGATTCTACATTTTGTTTCAGATATGTATTGCACTTTGTGCCATTTTGATATATTCACCCTTACATGGTATATGCATGAGAAGACTTTACATATTTTTTCTCTAATGGTTTGGAACGTTTATTATATTTTGTTTCATTACAATTTTAATATTTTATGTGTTTTTTAGTAAACCGAGTGATTAAATTAAAACTTGCCCCAAGTCTGGGTTGAGTCCAAGTTGAGTAAAGTTTAAAAAAAGTTGGATTGAACTCTATCCAATGATCCTTCCAACTTCAACCTATTGGCATTCCTCGAAGAGAACATTTTCTATTGTATTGAGTTCTTTGAAGATAAGGGTATATGTAATATCCTGAAAATGCATAGAGATTGATTTCAAATGATCTGATACTGGTATGATATTCCCATTCCTAAATTTGACTATCAATTCTCATATAGTTAATAACAAGTGAAGAATCCCCCATAAACATGAAAATGATTAATCTCTTTTTCTATTTCAAGTTTTAGGAGGCTTCCCAAAGTTAGGAGTTTAGCTGAATTCTTTGATCCTAGACCTAAGCCCACTTTTAATTTGATGAAATAATTATCAGAAAAAAAAAATAAAATCCTACCAATACTGTAGAAATATTTTGGTCCCTCTATGGTTCCATAAAAAAAGTCCAATGGATATACTTTTTCAATCAATAACTCCCCCATTTATTGAGGGACTTTTACATTCACCTCCATGTTGCAGCCTTGGAATAATCCATAAACCTACGATAATACTGGGAATGCTGGATTCTATTTATCATTAAATATATAATCATTATGTGCAAGCCATATGCCCCACATCTTATAATTTTACCATAAGAAACTATTTTTCTACAAAAATATCTACATTATGTAGTATCATGCAATTTGTTTATGAGACTTTGTGGAATCTACGAATCCCTGCCTCTTGTAATGACATAGTAAATTATGAGACATTTCTTGCTAATAGGAAGCATAAGGGATCTTCTAATAATTGAAATAGTGTACCTATTGTTCAATGTTTCTTATTCTTGAGTTTCATGGGATATAAACAAACATAGTAGTATTCTATATCCTGGTCCAAACAACATGATTTTTTATCCGAGAGAGGGAAACATGGATTTTGCATATCATGATTTTGTACATCCTGCCAACTATTACTCTATTTTAAACATACTTCGGTTCCAATTTCAAGATTGTCTGCATCTTTCCTAGAAATGGCACTCAGGCCAAGAATTGTATGGCAGGATTCAACTTCACAGTGAGGATCTAGTCATCCATGTCCTCTCTCTTTTTTTGGTGACATGGACCAAGGTTTATCTGAACCTAACTATGATATTAGAATCCAGTACAACAATCCAAATCGCATGAAATGGCAATTCCCATGATGCATAAAAGTTTGTGGAAAACCACCAATATACACAATTCTCAACAATAGAATAAATATCTATTATCACCCAACTGGTGTTGATATTAGGGGAAAAGTATATTTCATTAGAAAAAACAAACTAAGTATTATTCCCTTTCCCACCATGGCTTGTTGATCAACAAAGGTCTCATTTGAAAAAAGCCATGACTGGCCAAGGTCAATAAACGGGAAAAAAACTAAATGAGAAAAAAGTCACCAACGATCATGATTCACCTTGCTTTGTCAATATACGACTCAGATCTCACCATAGCATTTTAGATAAAGGAAAAAGGTCGAATGGGAGAAAGTCACCGACAAGCGAGATTTATCTTGCTTATGGTCTATCCAAATATTATCCAGCTAATTCACAGTGATAGTTAAGGATAGGGTGCAAATCCTAACATAAATTGACAGCTATCTTAACTAGTTCAGGGCAAAGATATGGCCTAATATTCAATCGGCCATATTATCCCTGAAGAGCGAAAGACGCACATTTTTTCTAGGTTCCGATAAAAATCCAGTGAACAAACTAAATGGCATGATAATACAAATATTTTCAAGAAATACAACCTCGAGTCAACAATAATATTAAAATAAAGGCATACAAAATCCATACCTTGAGCATTCCCTTGCAATGGTTGCACTTGAAGCAAGCCTTGTGGTAAGAAACTCCATCCTAGTATTAGAATTTAGTAAATTCTAACACTGGATCGGAGGGTTACTAAAAACCTGCATCATTCTAACACTAGATCGAAGAGTTGAATTTAGTACATTCTACATCATCCTGCTGAAAACCTTCTTTGTATGTAGAACTTAGAGCCACTGCTAGTGAAAGAGAGGGCATAGAATTAGCAGAGTATGGAGTCTCATCACGTACATGCTTTGATTTTGCAAGGTATCACATAGGCGTTGAAGGACCATCTTGTGTAGAATCACTACCCTTAGATTCAACATAAGTGCTAGCTTGTGGGCATCAGAGAGAAAACAAAATGAGTAGTCCTTCAAATAGATAAGGATGAGGAACTTTTAGTATTTTAATAAATAAAACAATGTCTTTATTTACATAGGATCTTATTTTCATTGTGAATATACATTGCATGGAAGTACAACTAGTCAGATTTTTTTAATCCTGGATTACACCACAAACCACTTTTCTTACTCTGCATTGAATAGCATCCAATTGCAGGCCCTAAATGTTGTGTACCAAATCCTTAAAATAACATAATAAACCAAAGTACACAATTTACACAGAAATGATCATGGAGCACAACTCCAAAATAGATTGAAGAGATAAGTTGCAATATGAATAAATCCTAATATATTAGGAGAACCTACTCCAAATATCCCCAATACCTTGATATATCCCAATCTTACGTCCCCTCTAATAAAGAATACATTGACCTCTACACATATTATATACATATAATCACTCATTTCACATGTGGGAGCCCATAATGTAGAACTTTATTGCATATATATTTAACACTAAATGCTTCTACATTCAACTATACTTCTACATTCAATTCCATATATACCCCCCATAGCCTATAGGGTCATAACACTAAACTGCATGCTTGTACTTCAGGTGTCTCTGCTAGAAGGTGTTACTGTGCAATAGCTCTTGAGATATCAATGCAATCTATCTCTTGGCAACTAAAATAGTCCAGACCTTGGGAGAAAAATGAAATTAGTTTCACAAAAGAATCGAAATGTACATTCAGCAGCAGGGACAGTTGAAGAGCCGACAGCAGGGACTATCATAAAAGGCAACAAGTTAATCTGATATGTTTACAAATGACATGAATGTTTTTGCAAATCTACAAAGTATGAACAAATATGGAAAGCTTAGACACTTTTTAGTGCATGTGACTTTTAGAATTGATTCCTTCCCCAAAAGGATCTTCCACCTGGGATGGGTATCCAACAAGATAGGAAACTAGCTCAAACTTAGAGGTTTCGAGAAGTAAAAAATGAAAAAATGGTCTTGCTTTGGGAATCTTCAAGGGCACAAACTCAGCCTTTAGCAAAAGGGGAAAACATGTAACAAGCCAAATAGGAATTTGAAATAAGCAATTGGATAGGAATAGACATGGAGACATCAGAAGTTTCTTTAGCTTACCTAGCCTTCACAGAAAGTAAAGGGAAGCTGACATTCTCATGGCTGGACAATCTAAACCATGAATTAAGAGACTTTGGAAACTTATCCTAAAGATAAGAATCCCCTTCTTGAATGAAGAAGATAGACTAAGATGGGACACATAAAGCTCAGGAAAATTTTCAGTTCAAAAAACTTATTTGCTGTAAATCCAAGAAGATGGGAATATTGTACCCAATAAAAGTTGGACAAAAAACTGGAATCAAGGTTCTTACACTAAAATTGTAGATCTCATCTACCCTAATTGAATACTAATCTATGACAATATGAAAAATGATGTTTCCTTGGTCCATCTATGTGCTACAATTGCAGCGCGGAAGGAATAAAAGGTAGATGCCTGCTAGTCAAATGCATAAGTAGCATTGGCATGTTGGGAAAACCTGAAGGTAACAATGAGAAAGTCCAAAAGAAATTTAAAACAGAATTCACTCCACTTTTTAGAAAGTGGGTCGAAGGTAAATACAAATCATTTCTACATTCTAATCATTGAAAAAGAGCCAGTGGTTATGGCTCTTAACAAGACTGACATAGTGTCCATGATTTGGACCACTGCCTACATGGAACACAACTACAAAAAGTAAGTACTCAGCATCCGACCTAGGTGCATCATCAATAGTATTACATAACTTGAGATCCATAGGGAAAACAACATGATAGGAAACATTCTTGTTTCGTCCAAGTTTTTCTATGTACTTGAAGCGCTTCAAATGGATCACAAGAATATGTGGTGGAATCTTTATTTTCATTCTCTTCTGTGCTTCTTGCAAGATGGAAGGAAATTGAAACATTTCAGGCTTTCTAAACTGGAAAATTTCAAGAATGTGGAAACATTTATGCAAAGAAAAACAAGAATGTAACAGAGATATAGCGGATCGGAACAAAAATCAAAATGAACCTGCAACATTTGTCACAAAAAAACTTGTCTTCTGCGTTGAGCGTCTCAGTAGAGCTGAAGTTACACAGACAGCTTGTAATAGAACTGTTTTATTCAATGTCCAGACTAAGGTCCAAAAAGGTTTCATCTCTAGCCGTAATTGTTTCACAGCATAAACATCTTGTTTCATTCGTAAGAGTCCCCTACAAAAAAGAAATTTGAAAACAAACTTAGGTTTCAAACCTTAAAGTGCAATATTTAGTATCTTCACACTAAAACATAACAGAAGTATGAATTTTGAGGAAGCGACTGAATTTATATCCTAGAGATCGGATACTATTATACCTGAAAAATCTTATGAACCCATGTGATGGGTTATTGTTGGGTTCCATTGCTTGTTCCATTGATTTTTCCATTTATAACCTTCTCTGGTTGGTTTAAAATTCCTGACAATTTCTCAATTGCATTGGCTTCTTTCTCCAGAATATCCACAAGCTCATTTAAAAGGAAATTCAAGAACTCATGTGCATCCTATCAAAGGGTTTGTAACATACACTAGTAGCAGTTAGTCCAACATACAAATACCCTTCCTTCAGTAAGACATCCATGTAACAATGAGAAACTAGGTTACCTTTAATTTAAATGACATTAAGATGAAAAAGGAAAGAGCAAGAAACTTTAGATAAAATTAAGATTATGAAAAAATAATGGTTAAAAGGAAAAGAGGGTGTGAATGGTAAATAATTACAACATCCAAAAGCATTCAGGAAGATAGAAAAAGGGAGAGAGGAGTAGGACAACTATTGCATACCATCCCTTTGTAAAATGGAATTCCTTTGAAATATAAAGTATCATGCTATGCATTGATCAGTCTATGCGATGCTCCAAAATAGGTAGGGAACAACCCTATTTCACCAATGCAAGGTTGATCATTTGGCTGAAAAGTTCATTAATAGCAATTGCTAGAAATTTGCCTCCAATTAACATGGAACAACTTTTGATTGGATTTTAGTAACTTAAAGAATTTATAAGGACAGTATAGTAGAGGAGTTATTTGTCTCACAAGAGGAACATGAGAGTCATCAAGCAACACAAATCCTGTTGTCATTGACGAGGTGCTAAAAATTCCAAATGTCTGTGGTTGCAAAAGGAGCCATTGATGTAAGTAGCTGGAAGTTCTGTACCACCACAACATTCTATTACTGGCTTGTACCAAGCTTTGGAACTTAGCCACAAATCATCATCAATGCTAGAGGCCTCCCCTGTAGAGCCAAAATTCCTGTAGATAGAATGGAAATTGCTTGCCTTTATAGTATGTCCATCAGTATAGGCATTGACTAATTTCAGGACTCCTAAACAACGAAATAGATCAATGTTGACATGCTTGGAGTTACCTAATCTGAGACCAATCAAGCCCTTCCATGCATTCTGTATTCTTCCATGTTTTTTCCATACTTGGCACAGTAGCAACCACATTTACCCTTGCATCCTGCACATTTGTATGAATTTCTAGATATGAACTTGGATTATTCAATACTCACTGTGCTATAAAATTTAAATTATGAAACAATAGATAGAAATATATCAATTTCATTGGGATAGAGTTCATCAATTGAAACTATAATAGTTAGTTGTGATGAATTACACCTGAACAAATTTTCCAAAACCACGATCAAGAGGAGAACCATGATAAAGTGTTGTAGTGGCACCACTAAGAAAACATGAGTAGACTAAAACTGAACCCATGATCCAGCCAAAATTTGTTGGCCAACAAAATACGTCTCCATATTTAACATCTAAGTGTGTCTGTGACTCAGCTCCACTCTTGATTGATGCTACATGTGTCCATAGAATGGCCTTTGCTTCCCCTTACAAGCATAGAATAAAAAAAGATAAAAAAAGAACCTCTTAAAGAATCAGTTTCTTGTATAGGAAGTGGATATGATTTAGAAGACCTTCCCTAATCAACAAAACCTTATAAAATTGCAGAATAAAGCCATGCTTTACCTGATGTGCCAGATGAAAACAAAATAAGTGTCAACGGTTCTACAGGCTGGTGAGTAGGACAATAATACTTGGGGTTGGTAGTGAATCATGAAGTGACAATGTTTATTAAAGTTTAAACTGCCCATATTCTTTAAAATTACTACTTTCTATCAATGAACTTCTTAACATTGATAAGGGATAAGGGAGAAGTTGCAACTGCATCATTATTGAAAACACTAAAGCATATGGACAAAAGATAAGAGACAATCTTATAAAGGGGCCACAAATTGATCTAGTGAGTGATTCACTATTTATGATAGAACACCTGATGTAAATATTGACATAAATACAATAGACTTACTTAGTTCCATCATGTAAAATACCTGTGAAGATGGTCTGTCAATGCAAGAAACTTGCGCTAAGATATATCATTTTCCCTTAGTTCGGTTCCCAGTTCCTTCCCCTTGGCAGGGATCACAATTTCCTTGGGAGCACCGAACTCCACAACTCGGCTATCATTACAAATTTAGAAACATTGGGAACATGAATTCTACAGGGCAATGTGAAATGTCACGGACAATAGAAATAACAATGGCCAACTAAAGCATGTGCTCTCTTGAATATTTGAAATATATGAAAAAATCATCCAATTCAACACCATCCATGAGATGGAAAATGATCTGCTTGCTATGCAATTGAAATTATAATTAGATTAGTCTTGTCACTTTTATTAATTGGAAATTTAAAAATAATGTGAAGTTAGACATGGCATTATCAGAATATCAACAAAATCTATTTCCTACCGATTCATCTTAATTTGTCTAGACAATAGGCACAATTATTCCTAGAACCAAACTATTTTCTATATATTTATGGCTGAGCGAAATAAAAAATGGTTGACCTAAAGCACTGACGTTTACCGAATATCCTCAAAGGCTCAATCAAGATGGTTACTGGAGATTACTGAGAGCAAGAAAATATGTTTATAAAAGTCAAGAATTATGACATGGACAAAATTAATTTCAACTCAAAGTTCCAAAATCGTCTCGGCAGAAAAATTAGTAGGGTTCAGGAAACATTGTTTCGGAATATCTCAGGAACACATCGGAAAACTAAAAAAAAACAAAAAAGTATTCTTTTTTTTGTTCAATTTTTTTAACATCTAAATCTAAAAGAGCATCAAATAAACATGTTGCCACATGAATATGGAAAATAAAACTGAAATATAAGATATATAAGATGCCTAGTGATATATCACACGTAAAAAAATGAATCGTGTCCTGAATCCTGCAAATGTAATCAATCGATAAAGGTATTCTCTGTAGCTACCTTGACTCTTTATAACTTATCAATATGAATATGTGTGCTTTTGATTTTATACAAAAAGTAAGCAATGCCATTGAATCGTAGAATTTTGTTGAAAAGACTAATGGGAGCAACCTAACTAAAAAGTGTATTTGCCTAGAGGTTTGTTACAATGAAAAAAGCAGTAACAAATTCCACATAAAAATTAATAGAGAAACATCATACCTGATGCATATAACTACGAAAATTTTCATTTTCTTTTTTTCACCCATTGCACAAAGCATTTTGGAGCAATAACACCAGTTTTCTTTTTCTGAGAGTTAATATGCATACAATAAATGACAATAAAACATCTACAACATGTGCAAGTAACAAAATTTGCACAAACATATGATGTAAATGGTCTGTGAACTCCATAGCAATGGTTACTAAATCACAGAAAAAATAAATTATAAAAATGAAAAATCCTAGGTCTTAGGACTTGTACCACCTCTAAATTGGGAACTAGCTGATATTCACTTTGTATCACTTTATTTGGTTGAAACTTAGGAAGCTATATTTGAAAAATCCTAAGCACACTATGTGAATACATAATAAATAGTCCTAACGAATCAAACACCATATGGCAACCATTGAAATGCTATAGCCATTTTAGATAGCCACTACCAACTAGTTGGTACAAAGACTATGTAGGTATAAATCAAGGCTCAGAAAAATAACAAAATTAAGATTAGTATTTTTTTAAATATTTTTAAATTAATATTATGAGAGAGGAATTTCCTCTTGGTCAAAGTTGATTGACATTAAAAAGGACCTCTGTGCCAATAAGAGTAAAAAAATGGAGTTTACAGATAAAGCTTCAAGTCAAAGCGGACCTTGGTAAAGTCCCAAATCCCAGCTAAAAAAAACTGTTCATTAGCTACTTATAGATCTAATTTAGTACTGAAAGCCTATAAGTGATCAGATGGTGAAAAAACAAAAATGGATCACCCTAGGAAGCATAATATGTCAGCTTGAACCTTGACCCTAAGCCACTGCCCTTAATTAACACCTATAAAAATAGGGTTTGGCACAAGCAATCCTCCATGCTTGCAATGCATATCTGTGGATCAGTCCCAATATCATAGATTCTCTCCCACCTTTTCAACCATCAGAATGTTCAGCCTTCTAATATAAACGTCTAGGGCTTGAACTCCTATGTCAACAAGCCCAAGTTGATAGAGAATTTTACATGCAACCAAACTGTAGTTAGTTAGTAGTTAGGAATCTGGAATTGTACTTGGATTGGTAGAAAAGGTTGTTTCAGTAAATGTGTGGATAGCAATAGAGGTTTAAAAATTAAGACCAAGTGTTGTACACTGATTTCCTAATGCTCTGTCAGGAAATCAGTTTTTGATGTAGTAAAAGTAGATGATTGATTCCAATCCAGTTTAATGGTCAATGTGATTGTATGTGATTTCACTGTATGTTTTGTTTCCCCTTTTTCTGATGTATGTGAACTATACTAGCAGTGAACAATATTAGAATTTTTATGAAAGTGAAATTTATGAAGATAAAAGGTTTTGTAGCAGGGTACAGGGGCATCAAAACATTTTGCAAGACCCAATTTTTCTTTTTGTTCTTTGCTATTTCAAGCTAAACATTTTCCATGTGAACATTTGTCTACATTTAGTTCTTTTTGGAAAGATGAGGTATGTTACCAAATTTTGGCCAAAGGGACATTGTGGATTAAAGACACCGAGTCTTTAGATTCTACTCAATATTCTGATTTTATTTCTGCTTTAGTCATTCTCAGAAAGAGGTTATGAAACTCACTGTATATAACCTTCAATTTTCTATTCGTAATATTCTTCCATGAAAATAAGACAAATTTTTCAAAAAAAAAAGATGACTTTCTATGGAAACATCATAGTAAAGTCACATTCAATGAGGTTCCTAATCCTCTGACTCTTAGGGATTTATAGTGCTTTAAGCAAGAGTTGGCTCTACTACCACAATACCACCTCTATTCATTTTCATGATGTTGAGTACCTTCCTGTGGGATCCTGGGCTCATATATTGGCATTTTTTGCTTTTGTAGACCAGGAATTTCTTGGCACTCCTGTTGTCTACATGATGTAGTTGTCTAAATTTTCATGTATTTTTTCTCTAAAGTAATATATGAAGCATAGTACTGACAAGGATACTTTTATCCTTAACTATTGTTATCCATAACAAAGAATTAATTCTTTGTTGTTGAAGCAGGAAAATTGACCATAACTATCACGATTCACAACTACAATAAATGCAATAAATTGAAGGAAAAAGGCTCCAGATATGTGGTCAAATAGATAGCTCAGAACTGTCTGAACATGTGATAAGATGAACATTTAATTTGAACCCAAGGAGGATTTTGATCCGTCAGATGAAGCCTCTAGCTCTAAGAAGTACACATATCATAGGTTTGACAAAGAAAGTGATCCTACTGTAAGAAATGAAACCATAAAGAGAAAGGTTGTATGAATAATACCATAGATTAGATGTCAAAAATCCTTGAACAACACAATATTTCCCTCCCTGAAGGCACAAGGAAGGATGATTCTCAAGATAATATTGAATATCATGAGAGATGCCATGCACCGAAGGCTATATTTTCAAAATCCCATGCCTTCATCATTGATTCAAGAGTCTCCAATCACATGGTTGCATCCAAAGAATCATTTTATTCATTAAAAATTACTGATGGTACAAGTATTCACATGGGAGATGACACTCAAATACAAGTTGAAGGGAAGGGTTCAATCAAATTAGAGCATGGAGTGTTCAAGAATGTCCTCTATCTACCCTCCTTAGCAATAAATTCATTCTCTGTATATCAGATGACTCATATAGGCTCACCAAAGTGAGGTTTATTTGATCTTGATTCAATGGATATCTTAGATATCTCAACTTGAAAGATGATAGAAAAAGGTGTTGCAAACCATGCCTCTAAGGCACATGAATTCTCACACTTTCTACCATTCTCAGATCCAGTGTAATATCAACTACCATTTGAAAGGGAAGGTAAATTCATTCTACCTAAACCTTTTGCATATGATAATGTTTCTATTAATGTTTCATATTCATAATCTAAAGAAAAGAACCAAGTTGAATAAGTTTTTGGAATTGAAGATTAAGTTCAATCAGATTTAGATCCAGATCGAGTCCCTACTCCTAATCCTAAGCCTAAATGGGCTCAAAAGGTCATTGCAGATGTTGGTAACATGACTGGAGAGTCATCTCACAACAAGAGAACAAGATATCAATTTCAAAATTAGAGAATTACGCTATTTCAAGAAAATCCACTTCTCCCAGAGAGGTGCTACAAACTCCCAGAGAGATGCTACATGATGGTAAGGTCTTATCAAAAGTTTTGCTCACTGAACAATAATGAAATTGGATCATGTCAGTATTCATCCAAAAAGAAGCGAGAAAATTAACTTTATGCATGACAAATTGGAAGAAAAAATCTACTTCGAAAGGGATAAGGGGTACATTGATTCTCTCTTGACATTCAAGCTAAGGAATCCATTATATGGTCTCAAGCAAGGGCCCAGGGCATGGAATCCTAAGTTTAACTATTCCATACTGTCAAAGAGGTTTTAAAGATGCAAGTTTGGCTGCGAAAGTAGCAACATTTCTTCTCCTATATGTCATTGGATTGAAAGAAGGTGGAGAGGTTCACATGCATTCTTGGCAAGCAACTAGTGCACACAAGGACCATCACACTGCATTATTTCTCCACATAGATAAAAAACTGCAGATGTTTTTCACAATTTTTTTAATTAGGAGGAAATATCTTGGTGCGAAAACTTGACCTGGTTCCACTATTCTATTTTGAGGGGGGGTTTTTCCCATGGGGTTTTCCCCATTCCTCGGTTTATTTAGCAATTATTTTTGCATTAGATTGTATGGGTGACCTTTGGTCTTAGTTTCCAGGGACTAGGTTGTCCAAGTTAGGATTAAGGGGGGTGTTAGTATTAATTAATAATCCTCCCTTGACCACCATAGTCTAATTGTCATTTCCTATCTTAGGAATCTATTTCCACCTCGGTATAGCCATGGGGGACTCATCTGGGGCCCGCCAAATGCTTGATGCACCAATTTGCATGAGTTTTGGAGCTGTAAAGGCCAAACCCTATGATTTAGGAACCCACATTGAGTCATGGGAGTCCGACCATTAGTTCACCCTAGTCTATGTTGAGTTATCCTCGGATGGGCATCAATTAGTTCATCTCATGTTAGTCTAGCGCCACTTTTCCTTGATTCAAGGAGGTTAGGTGCCTTTTCCTTCCTACCTTATTTATTTAATTGAATTTGAACTGATTCAGATGTCCCGAGTTAGATTAGTGATCTCTCAGTGGTGATTTTCTCACATTGAATTAGCACTAGAGTCAGTCCAAGTTGGTGAATTCAAATCATACCTAGTATATTCAAATTCTCTTTATTTTATCATCATTATATTGCACTGAGATTAATGATAATGAAAGTAATGTTATGTGGACCAATTTTTTCTCCATGGTTGTTCAATCTCAGCATGAATGTTGGATCAGTTTACATTGAATTTCTTCTCTCTCCTTCCAACTTCTTTCACAATGAATTCATCCAGGCCTAAGGATCCTACGCTTTTCTAAATTTAACACGAGGTTGGTAGGGGCTATATTATGGGATTGTCTCTTTTATATTACTTTGCACATAAAATTTTTATGTTTCTATTTTCCATATAGTCTAAGTTTTAGGTGGATGTTTCATAGAATATTCTTGACTCAAATACATTGATTACTTTTTCTTGTTGAATCAAAAGTTTTGAGGTTTTATTTTTCCTTGTATCGAGGAAATTTTATTTATCAATGGATTTGTTAGGTTTCATTAGGAGTTACAAAGGATGGGAAATTATTAATTGATTTGGAAAAGTCTTTAATTCAATGATGCATTAATTTTGTCTCATGATTTACATTAATTAAACACATTTTATTTTATGAAAATTGCCTTCATACTATGAAATTGCACCCATTTTCAAAGTGTCCACCTTTGGGCATGTTGAGGTTGTTACATATCATCTTTCTAATAGATGTTTGTATGTGGTTTTTCACATGTTTTCCATGTGTATATACTTTGGTGATTGGATGGCCACTTTTACAAGCTCATATAACTAGAGCATTTCCTAAGAACTCCATTTCCAAGTTTCATTGGCCAAGAGTTACAACTAGTCCATTCTGATATATTCCCATGCTTCGTTTCTCAAGAGATGAAACCAAAACTTTGTTCAAGAGATGCAACCAACTCATTTTCTAAGAGTAAAGGGACAACTGACACTTTAGTTAACAGATTAAATAAACCCATTTTTTAGAGCAAGGGGGTGTGGACTAAAGAAGTCGACATGATCCCTTCATTATGAATAGCTCGCTTCTTAACACACTTACAAGTTGATAATTGGTCAAAAAATTTCCCTAGAACATAATTTTGATGTCTATTTATTTTCCCATCAATAAATTCTCACTTAGTGTCCAAAAACAAAAATATATAGATTTAACTGGAATCAAACCAGAGCATTAGTATTTCCTTAAAAAAAATTCAAATTCTAGAATCCACATATAGATATATAAGGATATTTATGCAATCAACTTGATACTTTATATCTTTCAAAACACCTGTGAATTTGATTTTCTCATGCCCCACCAAGGACCATATGAATACATTGAAGAGAGCAAGTTCAAAATAAAGTTGAGGAGCGCGGGGGATTAAAATGTTGTAGTTATTGGTAAACTAGGTTGCACACACAAACTTAATTTTTTTTTTCCATTTAAATACAAGAACACATATTTATACATTGATCAATAGCTCTCAGTCACTGATATAGACACATAATAAATGTAGTAAACACCTTATTTATCACATCTTTATCTACATCAACCACTCAATCTTATCTAGAACCTTATCTAGAACATGATACACATTGACTCTAATACCCCCCTTGTAATATCCCCAATTATATTTATGGAGATATTAACTGAAACACAAATATTTAAATAAAAAAATTGGGAACTAGGTGTTAGAGTTGAAAAACTACGTGATTGACTAAATCAAGTCCAAACACAGTGGGGCTTTTCCAAATTCACTCAAGCTCACGGAATAGCTCTGCAAAAGTTAATTACAAGCATGCACCAAATATATTAGAGGCTTAGAAGCATGCAAGGATAGGAAATTGTAATCTAGGCACACCAAATGTAAACCCTTGTGTAATGATGGAAATAGGGGTTGCACTAGCTCAAGTATCATTTGCGCAACGTATTGAGACCATTTATGTTTTGAAATAAGTTGCTTCTTAAGTCTGCTCCAAGTCTACTTGGGTACACTAATGTATGCAAACTATATCCTTGGAATTAGCTTAACTTGACACTTTCCGAGGGAGATACGAGGGGGAAATACTATGGAAATACATAGTTGGTTGAACACAAGAATTGTACCAACACTAGAACTAGATCCAAAGCCCTTAGAATACTTATTACATATATTGTTTGTTGGTTTATAAAAATTTAGTTTCATATTGGTATATTTTGGGGATCAAATTTGACTAAGATGTTGATCTATTTGTAACTTCAGAATGTATTCACCTGTATATCTTATATTGCACCCCAATGTTCCTATAGGGAGAGTCATTAATATAATAAATTAATGTAGAGTCATTGAGGTTAACCCTCCGTTCTAAGTTAGGGCAATAGTCCCCACAATTGAGTTGAGGTTAACCCTCCTTGTTGATCAGGGGCAAAGTCCCCACAGTTGTGGGGCACTAGGGTTATTAGACTCTCATAGAGATGTCGGCCCTGGTAAGTAATTGTCAAGAAAAAAAATTAGTATAAATAGAGAGTGAGCCTCTCTATTAGTTATATACAATCACTCAACTGGGGTGCATGACTGAGAGAGGAAGTGTTGGCACAAGTGAGAGAGATCAGCTGTCAGAGATCATGTTTATGTTTTCGGGTTTTACTTTTGCTACTAGTGCTCATTCTATCTCTGAGGAATTTGCGGGGTTTTCTCCTTTATGGTTTCCCCGAGAAAAATTCTTTGTGTCTCTTGTCTCATGATTATTACTGTGCATGTTATTCTCTCAGATAAGATCCTAAGATCATATTGCTTAAATGATAAAAATATAACATGGTATCAAAGCTAACCTGAGAAGAAGACACTTTCCAGTTGCAGAATCTAGGGCTTCTTTTTTTGGGTCTCTCTCCATAATCCATCGACAAAAGGAGGCTAGGCTAACTCTCCATTGAAGGGTGCATCTTTCTGTCGAAGTAGAATTTGATTTCGGGCATTTTCAGTTTTTGGTGCGGGAAATTAGGGATTTTTACAGAAGAGGAATTTTTTAGTGATCCCGACATAGGATATCTCTCCTCATAAAAATCAAAATTTAGAGACCAATTTCAAAGTTTTTGGTTGAGTTAAGCCCCTGGAAAGTGAAACCCTAGTTTGACCCCAGGCCTGAAAAACCCTAAAATACTTAAACTGGTAGTTTTGGTACATTTTCTATATCTCGGGATTGAAGAAGTCTCAGGGGCCAAAATTTTCACAAGACAAAGATAAAATCTTGATGTACCCTGTGTAAAACGTTTAACCTCATATTTCCTATATTCTGGGAGATATTATTCCTCCAAATCAGGGTTCAAGCCTCTTCCAGGATTCATCCCTAAACATGACACCTAGGGAGAATTGCTATATCTCGGGCTACGAAGGTCAAAATGCAATTCTGGAATATTTTATAGATAGGGTATGGACTTTAATTTCTGTGGTAAAATTTTCAGACCCTGATGATGAAACAGGGACACGTGGAAGTCTGTACAAGTTTTTTATACCGAACAGTCTTGAAAACACGTCCCCTTGGGAAAAATCTCATAAGTCTGAAATGGTGAAACCAATTCTGCTCAAACCTATGGTGTTGGAAAGAGGACAAGAGAGGCTATGCTAGTACAAAGTTTTAGACACATAGGAGTAGTAATTTTGGAGATATTGCAAAAAAATATTAAGAATTTTTGGAGAAGAATTTGGAAAACTAGGGCTTCCTGTTTCGGGAGCTTCCCTCCACTGTTTTCAGAAAAGGAGTACATTGGACAGCTCACCTAGAAGAGGCCTATCCATCTATCCAATCAGAATTTTGATATTCCAAGTTTTCAAAATTATGGTTTCTCTAACAAACCCTAGATCAGCCAGATCCGAAACCAGGACGAACACCTCAAATCGGTAAGATCTAATATTTTGCTATTTACATTTGAGGTACTCATTTAAAAAATGACTACTCACACCAGCTTGATGACAAGCTTGGTGAAGCTGACAACTTCCAAGAATGGAAGTATAGGATTTCACTGGTTCTTGAAGAAAATGAATTGGACACCCACATAAGTGGAGAGGTTCCAGTTCCAGAGGGAGATGAGGCTAAAAGCCTTACACAAAAAGAACTTGGTCAAGGCCAAGAAGATCCTTGCTGATTCAATCAAGGTTCACCTCATACCATAAGTGTCTTCCCTAAACACACCTAAAGAGATGTTTGATTCCTTGACCAATCTATTTCAAGGGAAGAACATAAATCAGAAGATAACTTTGAGAAACCAGTTGAAGAATGTAAAGATCCAAAATGCAGGGACCATACAGTCATACTTTACAAGGGTCTCTCAAAACAAAGAACAACTTGAAGCAGTGGATGCAAAAGTTGTGATAACCACCTTGAATGGCCTCCCAGGATCATGGGATTCATTCATTTGAGGAATGTGTGCTAGAAGGAAGTGATTACTTTCAGAAGAAACTGGGAAGAACACACACAAGATGAAGTTCGACCCATAATAAGAGAAGAGAAGATGGGAGAAACTGAAGATTAATCGCTCACGATTCAATGAAGATCCCTCAAGTGATGAGGAATATGAAGAACTCAATTCTTGAAGAAACTCTTATCCATCTTAAGCATTTGGGTAAGAAATGATGTTTTTATGAATGAAGAATATTATGAAGCTGAAGGCTCAAGAAGGAGTCTACCCACGAAACAAATAAAGATAAGTATTCAATTGTCATTTCATGATATTATTTTTTTATGAAATTGTTTATATTCAGTTGACGTGATAGAATGTTTGCATTAATGACAGTATACTACTAATATGCATATGATGGCTAAGTAGCCCATGGTACTATACTACTCTCCATTTTTACTTATCAAGAGTGAAACCTCTTTGTTGACATATTGGATTAGTGCACAATATCAATGTTGTCCTGGTAGAGATGGAAGGCATCTAGAAAGTTTCCGTAAGATATGGATGAATGTTGTATTGGATAAAATAGTTGCATGATTATATGTTGATGCAGAATAGTTCTTCATTATGAATATACCTTATGAAATGTTTCTAACCATACAACTAATGCATTTGACTTGTAGGAAATATCGCGTACAATCGCCTACAAGAAAAGAAGGATGGGACTTGTTCCAAAGAACAAGTAACCACAGTTCGAGAAATAATCCAAGATGAAGAATAATATGATGATATTTTCAAATAAATAAGAGGTCTCAGACATAGTGCAGTTACATGACACTGTTGAGTGACATCATTGATGCATAACCTTCCATCTATGAAGAAGTAGCCAATAAGAAAGGGAAGGAGAATATCGGTTCAAGAAGAATGATGTCTAGGATGCAGTATCGAGACTTGAAGGGAAGTCCACAGTGGATCTGCAAGATCCATAATGCAGTAGATGGAAACACTATGGGATACAAGGTAAGATTCATAGCACGAGGCTTCTCACAGAAAGAAGGCATATACTACGAAGAGACATTTGCCTCTAGTGGGAGTTGAGGCACATGACAGGAAGAATCATGTGTGAAAATTAAAGAAGGCCTTGTACAAGCTCAGAAGGCACCCATGGGATAACAAATACATGAGGATCTTGAAAATCACTTAGAGTGATGAAGATCTTAACCTTTTCTACAAGGTTGAAGATGAAATCCTATAGAGGATGACAAGCTCACAGATGGGTGTGAGGAGAACGTTTTTCAAGATAGAGGATCTTTGTATCCAGTGACCCTAGATGGATATGTAGAATATTAGTAGTAGAGGAATCTAATTGTCACTCCAGTATAGAATGTTTCAATGCATAGAGTACGAAAGGAAGAGGGAGAATGATGCTCCACTTTAGAGGGAGTAACTGGACAAGATCCTAAAATTCGACATGGTATGATAGGATGGACAAATTATTGATGGCTCTAGGATTTACTGAGAGTACAGCGAATTCCAACCTTTACTTCAAGGTTGGAGGTGGAATACTAGTGATGCTCCTACTATATGTTCATGACTTGTTCCTGAAATAAAATAGGAACTCATTAAAGTTGCAAGAAGGAGACTTGATTCCAAGTTCAAGTGAAGGGACTTGGGAATGATGCACTACTTTCTAGGCATGGAAGTGTGGTAGAGAGTGGATGGAATCTCCTTGGGACAAGGGAAGTATGCAGTAGAGATCCTGAAGAGGTTCAGGATGATGGATTGGAAGGCCATGACCACACCTATGGCATCAAACCTAAAGCTATTGAGTGATGCTTCATTAGAGATGGTTGATGCTATAATCGATCATCAGATGATTGGGTCCTTGATGTACCTAATGAATACGAGACCATATATTTTCTTTGTTGTGGACACATTGACTTGTGCTCCACCTCATGGATCTATGCTTCTACTTCATTTCCATTCTCCTTCAGTAAACTTGAGAATTCTCCATATTGAGTGGTGCTTAGATCAAAATTTTTGGAAGCTTTGCTTGAAGAGAAACCAAATAATCTCATAATTCTTGAAGATGCAACTGACTTTGATGAATCTTCACCTTTGTTTCCTTATTCTTAGTCTTTACTCAAAGAGGTGGAACAACTTGGTTCATCTATGGATGGTACGTTTCTCTTGAAAGAATACTCATCAACATTTTGAGGCCAAAATCCATACATGATATATACATAATCCTTGAAAGTCATGGATGCACAAGTATCCTTAACCAATGTTAGATACTCCTGGTAGCACCGGGGCATGTTTTCACATACTTCTATCACCTTTTACAACTATTTATTAACCATTGGAATACACAGGGTATTCAATTGTTGACCAATATCCTATCACATTAGTTCATATTGTGGGTTTTAAAATTACCAAAAATTGAACCAATATATTGCAGGTATTGGGGGGATGAGGGGTTTAAGGTGGGGGTGGGTAGGGTGGTTTATAAGGATTGAGGTATAAAAAGGGGTTGAGAGGAGGTTTTAAGTATTGGGAGGGGGTTTCAACAAAAAGAGTTTGGGTCAATATCTCTAGAAATTAAGGGTATTCTTTAATATCCCACGATCGTACGCGCTATGTGAGAGGTTCACTAAGTGAAGTCCCCGTGTTGGAATATTAGAAATTATTTCTTCTCTATATGATTTATTATATAAGTAATCATTCTCAACTCTTGGTATGCCTCCATCAAAATAGAGGATTCTTTCTTCTACAAATTGCTCAAACTCAACATCTTCAACTACTAATACAAGACTCATAGCTGCAACTTGAGTTTTGATATACAATATTTCTTCAGCAGAGGGATTGCATTCCATAGGAGTAGTGGAAAGTGATTAGATACCACTATAATATCTGTAATCATATTTATGTAAATATTAACTCAAACACAAAGATCTAAATAAAAAAATTGGGAACTAGGTGCTAGAGTTGAAAAACTAGGATTGACTTAATCAATTCCAAACACAGTGGGACCTTTCCAAATTCACACAAACTAAGGGAATGGATCTATAAAATTAAATCACAGGTTTGCAATAAATATATCAGAGGCTTAAAATCATGCAAGAATATGCAAATCAGAAGCTAGTCACACAAAATCAAAACCCACTTGTAATGATGGTAATAGGGGATGCACTAGCTCAAGTATCCTTTGCACAATGTAATGGGATAGTTTATCTTTAAAAATTATAAAACCATGTAATTTATTTGTATTGATTTGGTACATCAAATCACATAAAGTTTGACATATCCATTTGATCAGTAAATGCTCACATTAGATAAATGGAAAATGGATAAATGTTGAAAAGAATTTTTTTTAGGCATGGGTAAATACTTATATTTTAGGTATATTATAGATATTGAAAAGTTGACATAAATCGATGTAGATACATTTAGTTGAAAGGTGAAATTATCATTCAATGTAATTTAAAAGGTTGAATGTACCTTATTTATACTAAGTAGCATGAAGAGTGAAGTTGTGTGAAGATAGGCAATGTGATATATTTGCTTTTTATCTCCCAATATATAAGGGTTAAATGAGGTAATAACCAATGAAGTTTTATAACCTGTAATTTGAATGAACATTGTAATAAGGCTTAACTAAGTTGTAGTTGGAACCCATAATGTTATGAAGAAGAGATAATAATCATGTTCCCGATATTAGTAAGATGTCGATATCTGCTTGGGGTGATATGTAAAATGTTTAGAATCTTAAGATAATGATTAACATGTGTATCTTCTTGTATGTGGAAGAGGAGAAAGTATGGTTACAAGAAAACATGTATGCATTGAAGCATGCTTGATTGCATTACACTATACAGATTATCAAGGAAGCGCAACAAAATTTAAAAAGTTGCTCAATATCGGCAGAAACATTATGCGGATTTAAAAAGAGCTCCAAGAGAGTTCAACATTGGTGATCATGTATATATAAGTTAAAGTCGAAGAAGAGTGATATTAATTTATTTAATATTATGAAAATAATTTCGAAAACAATTATTTTTGTACAACTAAATTAAAAACTAAGAGATACTCACAAGAGGTGTGAGTGACATTTTGCACAACAAACTATTATTTTATTATTAATAAAAGGAAAAGACACTTGGAGAATTTAGTTACATCATGGGACACCACCATGGAACAAGAGAACATGTGTAAGCAATCTAGAGAGATATTTACCAATAAAATCCAATCTAAAACTCAATAACTAGACAAGATCCTAAATCATAGGGATTTATGGATTGATTGGAGATTTGATAGGGATGGCATAAGACCTGGGAAAAAGCTATATATATTGGTGCACTTAGATAGAACAAGACGTCGTGTTGTGCATGGAGAAGCTTTTTTGTGAGTGCATGTGTTGAGTGTTTCTACCTTTCATAATTCCATCATTGAGCTTGTTATGGAATCTAAGAGAGAGTGTCACGTGAAGCTTACTTGTTGTAGCTTGGTAGGGACTTTGAGAGAGAGTGTCGTGTGGAAGCTTACTTGTTGTAGCTTGTTAAAGACTCTGAGAGAGAGTGTCGCATGGAATTTTACTTGTTGTTCTAGTTTGCATGGTGGTGATCCAACTTGGGAGAGGAGTTGGGATGGTAGTGGTTTTGCAGTCCTCTCCTATGGTTGGGAGGAACTAATTATCCAAGTATTTTTTTGGCATTGTCTTCAAGTAGGTGACTCTAACCTCCCTTATAATTGTTTGCATTTTAGTTGATTGATTAGAAAGTTTTGGTGTATTATTTTGGGATTGTTACATATATGTGGCCACTAGAACAAAAGTCTTGTCATAATAAATGCCCTGTTTCTGAGAAAATCCATGGGAAACAAACCTAGATTTGTACTTGTACACACTTCCATTTGCAACATGATTTATCTTGTAAATCCATCCGGAAGTTACAATTGACTTGCTCTCAGGTCTAGGAACAATATCCCAAACATTATTCTTCAGAATAGAATGATATTCCCCTGTCATAGCATCTTTTCACATTTGTTGCTATGTAACCTCTTCATATAATGAAGGATTTGAGTCATTGATGTTTCTCATTAATGCAACATATCCTGAATACCTATCAGGCTGCTTGCACTCTCTGGAAGTGCCCATTGGTGCTCCATGCTTCTCAACATCTCTCAATATACATCAACACCATGTTGAGCTCCTATTTGTAGGACGATCATCAACCAGTTCAATTGGTTCATCAATGGTAAGTAGCTCTGCATGCTCTGCTAGATTCTCCCTCTAAACATCAGAAGGGGAAGAATCATCATCATCATCCGTTTCTAATGTAGAAGCCTCAAATTCCTCTGTCTCTAGATCATATTCAATCCCTTCTAACTGCTTTACTGTTGTCTCCTCATGGAAATTCACATCTTAACTAACCTCATTCATGGCTCTCACCAGGTAAATATATTATGAATGCTTTGAAGGTCTCACTATAGCCCACAAAAGTTCCCTTCTTCCAGAAGGTTCCATCATGGTTCTCTTTTATTTTGGTATCTGAATATACACAGGACAACCAAATATGTGAAGTTGTGCAATGTTTGATTTCTCACTAGTAAACACCTATTCAGGTGTTTTCTCATCAAGGACTGCATGCAGACTTATGTTATGTATGGACACTGCTATATTAATGGATTTTCCCACATATAAGAAGATAGATCTTGATCATGTAACATGGCTTTTTCATCCTCACAAATAGTTCCATTCTTTCTCTCTATAATACCATTATGTTATGGGTAGTAAGGAACTATTAATTGTATACATATCCCTACATCACTACAAAACTCATTAAAATCACTTGATTCAAATTTTCCACCATTATTAGACCATAGGGCATGGATATGCCTACTTGTCTTAATCTCAAATAAGGCTTAATATTCTTGAAATTTATGGAAGATTTCACTTTTGGCTTTCATGAAGTAAACCTAGGCCATACGGGAGAAAAAATTAATGCATAAAACATATTAAATATGCCCATTGAGGGAAGGGGAAGACATGGGTCTAGACACATATGAGTGCACTAAATCTAAGATGCCTTTAGATCTAGTACTACTGCTAGGAAGCTGAAATTTTTAACATTCTTTCCTGAAGCATAACCCTAAAAAAAAACATGTACAAAATAAAAACTAGGCATACCTTTCACCATTCGCTGCAAACTAGGGAGTTCTCTGAAGTGGAGGTGTCCAAGCCTCCTGCGCCACAACTTGCATGGGCTAATAGTATGATGTGTCATGGATGAAATAATATTTCCTGGGACCTTGTAAATTCCTCCTTCTCGAACTCCAATAACAACAACAATATCAATGTTTTGGTTCTTCGACCACAAGTATGCTTGATTCTCCATGAAGATGACTCAGAAGCCTTTATCTTCAAGGATAGAAACAAATAGTAGTTTCTTCTTCAATCTAGGAAATAAAAGATCTCCTCCACTTGTAGTGCATCTCCCAAACCCAGCTGGAAGGATGTGGATCCAACTCCTTGGATTGAGTATGTGGAATTGTCTCCCAATTCTACCATGCATGCAAACTATTTCTCTTTTAGGTAGGAGATTGCACCCTTGAATCTTGACATGTGCTTGGAAGCACCACTATCAATCAACCATGTATCTTCTCCTGTGATGATAGATCAGGGAAAAGAAGAGATGAGGTAATTCTCTGTCCTTATCTCTTTCTCTTAGGGTGCATCTTCTTTGGAAGTTTCTTCTACAATGGTAGAAGCATAAATTATTCCTTGTTTTATTTTCCTCACATGGAAATCCCATGCAAAGTGTCCCAACTTTTAAAAATAATATCATATAATATTTGATTCAAAATGTTTATTAATCATTTTCTTCTTTGCATGAAAGAACTTTTTAGGAGTGAATGGATTCCTCCCTTCCTTGGTTCTATCTTTTCTTGAAATCATTCTCTCGGTCGTTGCAATCAATTTTTGTCCATGCCTTGGCGTTTTCCTATTGTGCAACCACACTTTCCACCAAGCGTTATCTTGATGAGTTTTGTGGATGCTTTTCTATGATCACCTATTTTGCAACACAACTCCTATGTTGTGACTGCTTCACCTACTTCACAAGTAGTGCTGCCTTAGCTAAACCACATGCTACAAATGTTTTGATGCCACCTGCTTCACAAGAAATGGTGAAGAGAACTTATTTCACTAAATCTAGGTTGTGAATGCTCTAATCCCACCTATCACAACCCTACGACACCTTTATCAACTAGGTGACTAGTCGGGGTGTGCGACACTACCTGAGAATGCCTTGAGGGAAAGGCCAGTTCAAGTCATCGATAGACTATGCCTAAACCATGTGAAATATTTTTGGATCTAACACTTGCATTCGTTCATTTTCTGGTTAGTTAGGGTTTTAGCCGAGCCTCTAGAGTTATCCAAATTCGTTAAGAATCACAATAAGCACATAAACACAAGTATGAAAGGTGGCTTTTCAAAACCGACAAAACCCCTTTGTAATTTATATAAATCACAATTTTACAACAAGTGGAGTTTCCCAAGAAGCAGAGCTCACGGTGGGAGCTACCTGGCGAGTCCTCACTAATTTAAAACTTTACAAAAGAGACAAGCTGACCCCTCAATGGGAATCCAACTCTAAAGACTTTTCGACGTGCGCTTCGCTCAGATGTTGTTGTTGAACTATCATGGACTCTCTTCTGGAGCATTGGTGTAAGGCAGTCCAACGTCCTTCACAATCCTAGGCTGTGTTTTGTGAGTGTTTGGTTGAACTACGTCAGTGTTGAGATTCACTGGCTGGAGTGCCTCCTAAGTCACTTGAAAACTTCACTAGGTTTTTTTCTCTCCCACTTCCATGCCTTCCAACAAAATTCCTTTTTCCTTTTGTATCTGTCGTTAGGGTGGGAACGCATTTGCTTTGCAATCATGCCAATCCTCCTTGTCGGCGTCAACTGTTTTGGTCCGTCGCACAACCGTTTGGGCCCTCCACCTAACCACTTGGTTCGTGTGCTCTTTGTCGGTCATGGCGCGGGGTGCTATTTCTATGGGTGCTTTGGTTCAGCATCCCCACTTCTCCTACATGCACACGCTCCATTGTGGTCCTTATCTGCGTTGTCTCCATGTCCTGTATGGGCGCTCTGTAATACCCCTTGAATTAATAATTTATTATTAATCTAATGCAAAAATACTTTGAATAATATTTTTATTATTTTATTATTTTTGACAGAAAAGTCAAGAATAAAACATTTTGTAATAAAACTTTTTTATTTAATAAAATATGTTGAAGGGGAACAAAAGTGGAGATAGCTATTAAAGAGTGTTTACTGACCCACAAGAGGAAAAGACACATGGCATAAGTAATTGAGTGAGGACTCAATATGTAGGAGGCATCATCCCAAAAATCAAGTCATAACTCCTAGTTGAGTGCTAAAGAGCAGGAGGCTTGTAAATGACCAAGTCCTAGGAAAAATACTAGATATTAGTATGTCAATGAGTTTGGACGAGGATTAAAATATGTGAATGCAAGAGATGGAAAATTAAAGTATTTTTCTCTTGTGGTTCAATGAACATGCTTGGGAGTTCTAGAGCAAGTAACTTGGCTACTATGGGAGTTGGTTAGGAGAAATAGATTCTCCACTTTTGTTTTCCCAGCATTGGTTCCAGGTTCATAATTTGTGTTTAAATTTTCGCATAATGTGTTTTGAATTCTAGATCTGAAGAAGATTAATGTAGAACCTAGTATGTATTAGTTAACCTAATGTTTCTATGCTAAATGTTTAGAATTCTGATTCCTGTCGAAATTTGAATTCTGCACATAATGTATTTGAAATCATCTATTTCTAAATTGTATCATGTATTCCCGTTGCATTTAATCAGGCAGAAGTATAATGCACACATTAACCATCAGATAAAGAACACATATTGGGTCAAGCGCTTAACCGTCATATTCATTCAATAGATGGTATTCTTATACATGAAGAGATAGGTTGGAGCAGTTACACTTGCTCCAACCATTCATCTAATTATATCTTTTAATACTTTTTAATATATGATGACTTTAAGAAAGGCCTATTAGCCCCTTCAACCTCTCCCCCATGAACAAAATGTTTCTTCGTCCCAAAGAGAACAAAGAATTATGCATCAAAATCCTAGGTCTCTGCTACTACTGAAGCAGTCCTCATTGTGCGTCAACCATGCATACTGGTCTGCATAGGTAAATCAGCTGCAATGGCTGCCAACTTGATAGGAAAACACACATGTACAAGGCTCTACTGTGACTGGTTACTCTTCAGCCTACATCTTCAATCTGGCAGTAGTCCATCAAAGTTTCATACTCACACAACGGCGGGCAATCATCTTCTTCCGCAATGAGGTATTTTTTTTTTTAAGCCTCACCCTGGCTCATCTGACAGGAATCTACAATGGTTCAGGCATGCAGGGACTTTTGGCTCTTCGACTTTCTATGTCATTTCTCTGTCTTCTGGTTTTCTGAGGTCACAACTCAGCAACATCTTTGCATTATACACTAGGGGATTCAACTGTTCTGATGTCATCATCTAGCATTAAGTTCTTCTTCTGTGTGTCGTAAGGTGACTTCTAAGTGAATGTGATCATTGTCGACTTCATCTTTCATGAGGCTTCCTTCAAGTTTGTAAAGTTTTCATTGCTCAATATGGCTGATTGACTTGACTCGACATACTTAACTCGACATGAGTTACTAAGTTGACTAAAGATCGACTTGATTTACAATTGTAGAGGGGATCGCCTACCTCTATTGAGATTCATGTTTAACCCCCTCAAAATTAATCAATTACCTTTACAAAATTAACTTGACCACTTGAAACCCTATCAAATCAATTTAATATTTTTGACTCTGTAATAACCAACCGAAATGAGGTATTGACCATCCATACATCTACCAACCGACATATTTGTAAAATATTCAACCGACATGTTTCAATTGACATGCTCCAATAGACATGCTCCAACCGACATGACTCAATCTACATGCTTCAACTAACATGCTCCAACCGACATGACTCAATCGACCTGACTCAATCGACATGCTTCAACTGACATGTTTCAACTGACTTGACTCAATCCCATTTGTATCGACCACATATTAATTTGTTGGCAGTTTACAAAACATTGGTCGAAAGTATTGTAATCAAGCAATACTACTCATCAACAAAATCTATTATGTCGATGGCCATACTTCAATAACTAAAATTTATAACCAAGTGAATGAATTGGTGGAAGTCATTTAAAGAGGTTTTTTGGAAGAAACAACATGATGCGTTGATCGAGAGAGTGTGAACGACGAAGTGGCTGAGCATTTAACAGTCATTTCTTCACATGTCCATCAGCAATGCATCCTCCAACTTAGTCGAATTATACGTCCATAAGCAACTTAGTCAAAATAAGAAAATCACTTATAATGAATAAACAAATCATCATTATTGTTCACGTGGTCTGATATGCTCCCTTCATTACTTTAAAATTTTAATCAACGGCTGCTTGATAGGTCGATAAAGCATAGTCGATGACAAGTATAATGGTGAATTAAGAAAAACAGGTCACGAACCCAAACCATTGGGACGGTCAGGAAATAGGGGAATCATCTTCATTTGGAGCAACATGGCTTCAAAAATGGACCAACGACAGTATCTCCAAGTTGTTGTAGTTGATGGTAGCAGGTAATATTCGACATGGTCGATAAGTAGCAGCCAGTGTCGACTAGTAGTCAGCTCATTCATTTGAGTAGATTTTTATATAACATGAAACTAAAGTATTCACCAACCATTTTTGAGAAAAAATGAAATTACTGCATCCATGCATTTGAAAACAACTTCCAATCATGATTAATGACATTTTGATTGCTAATATCATCCATACTTTCAAAAGTCACTTGTTAAACTTTCTATGAGTCACTTGTTAAAATTTCTACAATTCAATTTGACTGTATTGACTAAGTAAATGGGGCGAGGGCCACATATGCTTCTCGATAGTAAATACTGATCTTCCTTCTCTAACATGTCTATGCATTCCATAGATATGTCAACAGTGTAGTTCCCTGCGGTGGCCTTCACGGAGATATTTTTTCTAAGAAAAATGAAGCCCCCCACCGCTGCCTGGAATGCATTGCAAGCCTCCTCATTCCCGTCAGCTGAAACAATGATCTGGTTGTGCATGGAAGCTGAATTGAAGACAATGGTGGCTTTCTCAAAGTGGATGTTGTGCTCTGAGGCACTCTGATGCTTCTTGAAAAGAGTCGTACCAGGTGAAAAAGAAGGACATGGGATTGGGGAGTGTGGAATCCATGACACAGAGAGCTCTATAGTATTTCTACATCAAATCAAGATGGCTTCAAGCATCATTATATGGCATCCATTCTCCATGTAGTTGCACATGTTTTGGATGGATTTGAGGTAGTCTTCCATCTTGGCGAACATGGGAATCGACTTTTCAACAACTAGGTAGTCCTGTAAAGGTGTGTATAGATCCAAGAACACCATTTTCTTTTCTTCGATCACCATCATCGTTGTCATTCTTAGTGTATTGTATGGAAATCGATCACTCTTTCTTGCTGGTTCTTTGATTTTATGATCATCAATATCATGCAACAAGAAATATTCAATCTCTCCTTAGGCGGTGATTGCTCATTGGAATCGTACTTCCTTCAATGGTCAACATTCTTCCCATCCACATTCCTCTAGTCACGTCATCAACTAGAATATTGGATGATTATATTTACAGCAACCTCACGCAACATCATCGTTTCTGAGCATTTCTTGAAGGGTTCTTTTGCTTGCAGGATTTTGGTTTTGGTTAGTCTTCGAAATAGAGAATGGTCTTTGATCTCCTATTTGCAAGTGCATCAACAATCAAGCAACTTTAGCATTTCTTTGATTCTTGCAGGGGTTCTTCCTCCTCATGATCTTTTGCAGGTTCGCTCCAGCTCCCATGCATTGCTGCTATCACCCAGGCCACATGAAAGAGGAAACGACACCATTGTTGCATTAAGCAGGAAGAAGTATAATGCACACATTAACCATCATAGAAAGAACACATATTGGGTCAAGCGCTTAACCGTCATATTCATTCAATAGATGGTATTCTTATACATGAAGAGATAGGTTGGAGTGGTTACACCTGCTCCAACTGTTCATCTAATTATATCTTCTAATACATTATATTATATGATGACTTTAAGAAAGGCCTATTAGCCCCTTCAACAATTCCTACATTTAACCATATATTTCCTGTTGTATCGATTTTTCCTAAATCTTTCCTTAGTCTGTATTTATGAAATTAAATGTCAACAAAATCTCTAATCCTTGTTCATAGTATAGATATGTATTATTAAATATATATATGTGAATGGATCATACTTAAATAATATTAACATTATACAACTCCTAGGGTCTAAATTAAATTAGTCGAACCAAACAAGGTTTACATAACTAAGCCTGAAAATAAAATGATGCTATCATATGTTTACATATACAAAAATAATCAAATTAACTCCTAAACAGATCCCTTAATCCACTTAGTAGGATTACAGAGGCTGTGGAATTGAATCTCTTTAAGGTAATTAATTAAGAGTCCTATGATAAAATAAATCATAGTTTTATAATAATACAGCTATGAAATCGATGTTCATTCTAGTTTTGGTGAAACCAAACATACTAATCAAAGATATTATTTCATTAAAAATCCATAAATCATGTGCAAGATAATAAGGAAAAAAAACCAAATCTTTTACTGTCTGATATGCTAGCTTTCACAACTACATTCATGGCATTGAAAGCTTAGTCACAAAATTGGTATCACTATCATCGATAGCCGAGTATTAACACATAAATATCTTAACTTTAGTTAAGATATCACAAATCATATGGGTCGTATTCAAATAAAGAAACAAGCACCATAATTATAGGGTCGTAAGTCCACAACATGGCTACCCCAAATTTATATGGAGGAAGACCCTTGATCAAGTATACACAAGATTTAAAATACACTAGAGAGATCATGAGACCGAATATCTTAAAGGAAACTAATTAAATTACAGTCTGCTGATAAACACAACTAAACCAAATGCAAATAGAACCACAGATATAACCATAAAACTATATTATAGATTGCAGCAATTAATTATTATGGTTGTCAAATGGTCGCCACCACATTACAAATGATGATTCATGTTGTAAACATTTGCAGACCCTATGGGGTGTAATAAATCTTACAAAGCATTACAAACATGTATAATATGGTCATAAGCCCATTTATGGCTACCATTGATTTACACAAATTTTACATCCATGATACAGATGAGATTCATTACCACACTTTTTATCAAACAAACAACATTTCATTTAATAACCACTATTCTCACAGCCGTAAGACCATCAACGATGGAAACCGGTTGGTCAACACAAACAATATGTATTTATATATACAGGAAATACAAAAGGATAATGGAATTTACACAGTCAAAGACGTCACTTATCTCTTTTAAATCAACACACACACACACACAAACTATTAAAGAGTGGTTGTAAGACCATCTCCGATGGCTTCCATAGTAAATTAAATCATAAACATCAAACACTATAGGAATAAGACCCGTTAAGGGAACCCAAACCTTGTTAGGGTAAAAACCTAAACATTACATTACATTATAGTGCCATGATAATGGATAAAGAGTCGACATGAACCCGAGAAGGGTTTGATAAAACCAATTACGAATTTTAAAACTGAAAAAAAACCATTTATCTTTAATTTGATGAGGCTACGCTTTGGAACCTCATGACCACTGCCCAGAATAACCTGCAACCAAGACTTGGATGGGTCGGCATGGGTCACAACCTTTAAAGAAATTGAAAAAAAAATTAAACTAGGGATACCTTACCTAGGAATTTGGAAACACGGGCCTGGGATGAGGTGACCCTGTCACCTCCCTCTCCAATGCATTAATCCTGCACATTTTTGCAATTTACAGTCAGTGTTATGGTTAAAAGGTTAAAACAAAATGAAATGTACATATTTTAAAGCTTGGATAAAGCCTTACCTTGGCATTTGGCACTGAGGGCCAAGGGTCATCTCCTTTGGAGTACCCTTATCCCTCCGCAGCATGCAACCACCAAAACCATTTCATTAATTTTGGAAAAACAACTACTATAAACAAATTTTAAAATGCAGAGATAAATACCAAGCCTTACTCACCTGTCGAGACAGACTCAACACATGGTAGAAGAATTAGCAGGCTCATCCAAGCTCCGACGTTGTAAGGTAGATGGTTGAGTAAGCCTTTGGAATGAATTACCTCAGAATAACTAGACAATGCCATTAGCGATGTAAGAATGAAGTATAGTTCACTTCCAATCCAAATCCATTAACACCGTAAAACCAGAGAAATAATATTAGAGAGTAGAGCTTGGCCCTCGACCGACCTATGACCAAACAAAATTATCAAATGAAGCTAAGACAGAGTAAATGAGCTTTTACGGAACCCTGTTGGGTAAAATATGCACTATCTAATGCAATGCTTAATTGTCAACCCGTGAGGTAGCTTGTGAGAAGAAAACACTATATGTACAGAATTGAAGGCTTAAACTACCCTAGCCTAATTGCAAGAAAATAAACTACCATTATAGGAAAGCAATGCTTGTCCTAAAAACAACTAACTGACGGAAGAAAAACCACTTTAAGCAAACTATGAATCTATTCTATGAATTGGAAATCTATTCTATTTGTGCAGGATGAAATATCTATCTAAGAATTCAATTGCAGCTGACTACTAAGGATCTAAGCTATGTAACTTGTAAACTAATTACTTTGAATAATACAACTATGTTATTTCTATGCAAGCAAACTAACTACTTCCATTTATGTAATTTAATCTTATTAATTAACTACGAATTCACAAGAGCAAAGAAAACACACTATTCTAAATACCAAGCGTAAATAAATGCATTGCAAAACAATAGACTAATCAAAACAAACTAAAATTGGACGTCAAGTAGGCCTAAGTAAACCTAAGAATATTCAAATGGCTAGAAATGAACTTGGTTTGTAAACAAAACACAAACATAATATTTGTTAATCCACCTCAAAAGGAAATCAAACTATGAAATAAATCATTCTAGGTAATTACGAGAAAGCAATATAATTAAACTATTCTTCAAAAAGCAAGTCTACACCAGATTAAAGATGGAATCAACAAGTTTTAGAACAATAACAAACTATGAAATCAGATATAAAGTATTAACTACAGATCAAAGTACATCTAGAAATAAAAACTAAGGCAAGCTAAAAGATGAGGAATAACTAAAAAATGAATATGAATCTTAAGCAAAACATTATTCCATTCAAAACAAGGTTCTAACTACATATACAAATGTTGATTAAGTACAGGACATAACACAATTCAAAAGCCAAGAAAACCGAACTTCAAACAAGCATAAAACATAATAGGAAATGTTAAAGGTTGAATGAAGGTCTGAATGACAGTGCGAATAGACAGTCCGAATGACAGTCCAGATGGAGAAAAAATGGTGTAAATTAAAGAAACGAACAGACTGAATGATCTTAATGCCAATTGGTTAATGCATATTACCCTACAATGCAAGAAAAGTAGTAAATGGACTGTTAAAAAGATGAAATAACAAAAAATCTATCTATACTAATCATTATCTAAGGAAGCGAACTATGTCTATTGCATGACAAGACAAGGCTGAAATGTAAATGGAACTAATCTACAGCTACAGGAAAAATTAACAGAGCTAATTTTGATTACAAACTGAACTTGAAATACTGAACTAATTAAATTCTATCTAATTGCAATGGAAAATAAAAAAGGCAAGCTTAAAGAAACTATGCATGACCGGTCATTGAAATTCTGGAAATGTAAATTACATATAAACAACAAAAATTACAGTTTATGAACAATTAACCATCACCTACAGGAAAACAAAATTATACAGATTGGAAATCACAATTACTTATCTGCAAATGAAGCAAAATAACGAAATATACACAACGAAAAACCTCTGGTTGTTGAGGGGCCCTTTTCAGCAATCTAGGGTTGTGCCTAACTTAGATCAGTCACCAACAGAGCACGCAAATACTCATGAACAGCTGAAGCATAGACTTTTTATTAAACTGAAGCAAAGTTTACAAAGAGTTCTTCTACCCCCTTCTTCAAAACCAAAGAGGTATTTATATAATGATTACAAGGGAGCGTAGGTCGACCACCCCTCTATAAAAATAGAGGGTCTTCAATGCCGAGAAACGACTCCATTAAAACAGGAACAAACTCAGAAAAACAACCAATCACGTTTTGACATTTTCTGGGAAAATCCGTTTCAAGGAACCACACATTACTCCCAAATGGCTTTGAATTTTCACAAAATTCCACATTGGACCTAAATGGGCCTATTCTACACAAAACCCATGTGCCAGAATTTTTAGTTTCACATGTGTTTACTCGCAAATCTAGCCCGAAAGTCTGATTTCTGTTAAAAACACGTTGTTGAATGGGCATCCGAATGACCTGTAACAAAAATTAGTTCAAAAATATGGATTCTAAGCGAAATTTATGCTGGTTTGTTGGCCACATTGACGGCTAGGTGCTTGAGTTCTATTGTCTAAATCACCACCCATTTATGAGTTTGTTGATTATATTGATCCATCATTTGTTAAACGTTCTCTCCTTCAATCTTTATGCGATCTACCTTGCATGATATCACCACGTGGTCTATTTTAAAATAAGGCACCTGCATACAATTAAAAGATTCATATATATTAAAACTTAAGATGTGAGGGCTTTCCACCATATGGTTCGTGAATGTTAAAAGACGTATACTTATATAAAATGGTAATTTATTTAAGAATTAATGATCCATTTTTATTCAACATGTTTGTATAAAAGTTTTGTTTAAAATTATTATTTTATGATTTAACTTTTATTTATAAATAATAATTACAATAATTCTTTTAGTTGTAATTATTCATTTGGATAATGCAAAATCTTATTATTGACCTTATGATTTTAATTTGTGTATGCATGTATGACATGTTTTAGTGAGGACAAAGGATCAAATATAGATCCATTTGCTAAAAAAGTAAGTCAAGCTATTTAAACCAATAAGAAACATATTATCAAACCCAATGCAGAACTCGAGACCGACATAATGGATGAATGAAAGGTCATTTGCAGAATATTGCATTTAATACATTAAAAATAACAGACTTAGGCTCACTTTATATTTACGAGATTTAATTAATAAAACAAAGTAAAAAATAGCCTTATCAAACATAGATGTATTAAATTATGGTAGATAGGATGGGAAAATAGTATAAATAGAATCATTATGAAAGACAATCCCGGAGCCCAACACTCCCTGAGACCAAAGGTATGGCGCGTCCACGTGCCATGAATGAATTGGAAGTGGTCTTTCATTTATTCAAAAACTTTATTTGATCATCAATAATTTATAGCAAAACTAAGCCAACTTTATTATGACATAAAAACTAGAACTTAGGGAAAAACATGTTATGTTATGAGATGACCAAAACAACAAGTCATATTATTTAAGATTTCTTAATACATACAATTCTGCCAATTAGTAATAATTCATGCTTATAAAGACCATTTAAATTGAGACTCTCTCCCCCCCTCAGCGAGGGTATGGCACGTCCTTGTGCCATGAATGAATTAAAATAAAAAACATGAGGGTATAGATCATCTGTAAAGCCTATAGGAAACCAGTCATCCCTGCTACTTCTTAAAGGTTTATCGTGTTGATGTAATTGTAACTTCAGAATGTATTCACTTGTATTTCTTATCTATTGTAACCCGATGTTTATTCTGGGATGTATTTGAATCATGTCATGCCCCGATGTTCCGATCGAAAATTTTCTATAATGAGAAAGTCATGTCAAGTCATTGTGGGTAACCCTCCTATTCGTCAAGGGTTAAAGTCCCCACAGTTGTGGGGCCCTTGGGTTATTAGACTATCCTAGTGAATTCGACCCTAGGTGATTCATTGTAAGTTGGGGCAATAGTCCCCACCATTGTGTTACCCTCCTATTGGTCAGAGGAGGCAAAGTCCCCACAAGTGGTGGGGCACTAGGGTTATTAGACACTCCTAGAGATGTCGGCTCTAGTAAGTAATTGTTAAGTGAGGCCGACATGTTGGAGTGCACTTCAAGTGAATGGAAGAATACAAATAGAGAGTGAGAGCCTCTCTATTTATCACTTGCAACACACATCACTCACTCACTCAAGTGTGGTGCATTAGTGAGGAAGGAAATACACTGGGACTAGACAAGAAGAAGACTACTACTGTCAGAAGTGCATCTTACTGTTTTGGGATTTTACTGTTTTGGTGTTGATTCTATCTCTGAGGAATTTGTGGGGTTTTTTCCTTTATGGTTTCCCTAAGGAAAACTCTTTGTGTCTCTTGTCTCTTATGATGTGCTTATGTTTTATTGCTGTGATTGTTATTCTCTCAGTGAAAAGATCCTAAGATCATAATGCTAGCTTATATGATGAAAAACTAACATGGTATCAGAGCTAACGTGAGACGAAGACATTGTGCAGCTATAGAAGCTAGGGCTTATTAATTTTTGGGTCTCTTTGCACAATCCATCAGCAAAAGTATGCTAGGATGACTCTCCATTGAAGGGCGCATCTTTCTATCGAAGCGGAATTCGATTCTGAGCATTTTCAGTTTTCGATGCAGAATTTAGGGCTTTCTACAGAAGAGGATTTTTTGAGTGAGACCAGCATAGGATTTTTATCCTCATCAAAACCAAAGTTTAGAGACCTGGATCAAGAAATTTGGTTGGGTGAAGCTCCAGGAAAGTCAAACCCTAGTTTGACCCCGAGCTAGGAAAAACCCCAAATACTAAGACTGATAAGTTTTGGTACAGTCGCTATATTTCGAGGTTGGTGAAGTCTCAAAAGCTGAAAATTGTAGGGGCCGAAGATAAAATCCCAATGAATAATGTCTCCAAAAATCCACCTTATATTCACAATATTCTGGGAGATATGATCCCTCCAAGTTAGGGTTCCAGCCTCTTCCAGAATTCATCCGTAAACAAGATACCTGGGGAGCATTGCAATATCTTGGGCTACAGAGGTCCAAATGGAATTCTTTAAGATGTTCTAGAAATGGAACTGAATTTAATTTCTATGGTTAGAATATCAGACTCAGAAGATCAACTAGTGACACGTGGCATGACTTACAACTTCGCTGTTCTGAACAGTCCTGTAACAGGTCACCTTGGGAAAAGGATCATAAATCCCAAATGGTGAAACCAATTCAAATGAAACCTATGGTGTTAGATCAGGGACATGCGAGGTTACGTTATTACGAAATTTACGACATAGAGGAGCATATATTTTGGAGATATCATAGAAACCGTAACAGGCATTTCTGCAGAAGAAATTGGAAAATTAGGGCTTCCTATTCTGAGAGCTTCCCTCCACTGTTTTCAAAAAAGGAGTACATTGGACAGCTCCATTTGAAGAGATATATATGTTTATCCAATCATATCTAAAATATTCCAAATTTTGAAAATTAGGGTTTCTCTGGAAAACCCTAGATCAGCCAGCTCTAGAACCAAGACGGACACCCCAAATCGATAAGATCTAATCCTTTGCTATTTTCATTTGAGGTTCTCATTTCAAAGTGATCTATCACATAATCTTGATCATAAGCTTGGTGAAGTTGACAAATTCCAAGCATAGAAGTATTTGATCTCTCTGAAGAAAATGGATTGGACACCTACATGAGTATAGAGGTTCCAGTTTCAGAGGGAGATGAGGTTAGAAGCCTTTCACAAGAAGAACTTGGTCAAGGACAAAGAAGATCATGGTTGATTCAATCATGGATCAACTTGTACTACAAGTGTCTTCCTTAAAGACACCAAAGATGTTTTGATTCCTTGACCAAGCTATTTGAAGGGAAGAATAGAAATCAGAATATGACCTAAAGAAACTAGTTGAAGAATGTGAAGATCCAGAATGAAGAGACCATGCAGTCATAAGAGTCTCTCAAATCAAGAACAACTTGAAGCAGAAGTGAAGAATGCAGAAGTGGTGATGGCCACCTTGAATGGCCTCCCAGGATCATGGGATTCATTCATGTGAGGAAGTGTTCCAGAAGGAAGTGATTACTTTCCGCAGACCTTGGGAAGAAGAAGAAGCTTGAATCATAAGAAGAGAACAGAAGATGGGAGCAATTGAAGATCAAGATCTCGCCATCCAAAGAAGATCCCTCAAGCAATGAGGAATATGAAGAACTCAACTCTTGAAGAACTTCTTATCCTCCTTATCATTTGGATAAGAAATGATGCTACCATGAATGAAGAAGACGATGAAGCTGAAGGCTCAAGAAGCAGTCTACCCACGAAACAAATAAAGATAAGTATTCAATTGT
Organism: Pseudotsuga menziesii; assembly: GCA_001517045.1. Classification (NCBI taxonomy): domain Eukaryota; kingdom Viridiplantae; phylum Streptophyta; class Pinopsida; order Pinales; family Pinaceae; genus Pseudotsuga; species Pseudotsuga menziesii. Next base: position 169,369 of record LPNX010264107.1, read on the forward strand.
CATTTCATGATATTGTTTTGTTATGCATTTGTTTATATTTAGTTGATGCATTATGCATGATAGGATGTTTTCATTAACGATAGTATACTACTAATATGCATGTGATGGGTAAGTAGCTCATGGTGATATACAAATCTCCATTGCTACTTATCTAGAATGAAACCTCTTTGCTGACATATTGGATTAGTGCACAATCTAAATGTTGTCTTGGTAGAGATGGAAGGCATCTAGAAAGTTTCAGTGAGATATGGATGAATGTTGTATTGGCTAAATTAGTTGCATGATCATATATTTATGCATAAGAACTTGCCATTATAAATATTCCTTATGAAATGTTTCTAACCATACAAATTCATTTGACTTGTAGGAAAGACCACATACATAATCACCTACAAGCAAAGAAGAATGAAGACTTGTTCCGAAGAACAAGTGACGACAGTCCAAAGACAAATAATAATATGACGAGTGCAGTGACATCATTGATGCAGAACCTTCCATCCACCAAGAAGAAAGGGAAGACCAGTTCAAGAAGAATGATGTCAAGGCGTAGTATTGGGACCCGAAGAGAAGTTCATAGTTCCATCATGCAGTAGATGGAAACATCGTGGGATACAAAGCAAGATTCATAGCATGAGGCTTCTCACGAAAAGAAGGCCTAGACTACGAAGAGACATTTGCAGCAAGTAAGAGTTGAAACACATACATGATGAGCCTAATGAAGATCTTAACCTTTGCTACAAGGTTGAATTAGATGCAATTCTATACACTAGATGATCACATAGATTATTAGTAGCATAGGAAGCTACTTGTCACTCCAGTACAGAATGTTTTCAGTGCATAGAGCACAGAAGACAGAGGGAGTATGATGCTTCGCTTCAGAGGGACTGACTACAGAATATCTCGAGGTTCAACATGGTACAACATGATGGGAAGATTACTGATGACTCTAGGTTTTACTGAGAGTAAAGTGGATTCCAACCTTTGCTTCAAGGTTGAAAGCGGAAGACCAGTGATGCTCCTGTTATGTGTCGATGCACTATTTTTCTAGATATGGAGGTGTGGTAGAGTGCGGATGGAATCTTCCTTGGAAAAGGGAAGTATGCAGTAGAGATCCTAAAGAGGTTTGGGATGATGGACTGTAAGACTATGGCAACACCTATGGCATCAAACATGAAACTATTGAGTAATGCTTCATTAGAGACGGTTGATGCTATGATGTATCATCAGATGATTGGGTCCTTGATGTACCCGAGACCAAATGTTTTCTTTGTTGTGAACACATTGAGACAGGTTCACCTAATGGTTGCAAAGCATGCAGGGGTACAGTTGATTATGGGCTCAAGTACGATGTGAATCAAAAGATTAACCTGGAGGGTTATATTGATTCATATTAGGCAGGCAGTGCCATCAATAGGAAGAGCACTTCAGGATGTTGCTTCAGTATGGGATCAGGTGTGATCTCTTGGTTTAGCAGGAAGCAATCCTGTGTGGCACTGAGTACAGCTGAAGTAGAGTATGTCACAGCTTGTTCAGCTAGTTGTGAGGCAGTATGGCTACGGAAGCTATTGTCTGATATATCTGATCTCTAGTTGGATGCTACTTGTATACATTGTGACAACCAGAGTTGTGTGAAGTTGTTAGAGAATCCAGTGTTCCATGACAAGTTGAAGCATATCGAGATCAAGTATGACTATATCAGGGATATGGTGCAAAGGGGAGCAGTGAAGCTCCAGTATGTTGTGACGGAGGAATGGATAGCTGATGTGTTGATGAAGCTGTTAGCCAGAGTGAAGTTAGAGTACTTCAGGGAGAAGCTTGGTGTTCTCCAGATCGAGGTTTCCTCCAAAAGAAAGGGATGAGTCCCAAATCCATTCTGACGAGTAGGTCAGATATAAGGGCTGAGCCATTCTATCATGGTGAGAGGATTTGGTTCCTTCCATGTCAGATATGAGTGCTGATTGCCATTCTGGGAATGGAGGTACCTGGTTAGTTACCAGGAACACTCAGTCCGGGACTGAGAGAGCCATTCTGACGAGAAGGTCAGATGTAAGGGCTGAACCATTCTGTCATGGCTAAAGGATTAGGTTCCTCCCATGTCAGATGTGAGTGTTGGCCATTTTGTCAAGTAGGACAGATGTAAGGGCAACTGCCACTCTCCGGGAGAGTGGAGGCACCTAGTCCATTACCAGGTAGCTTAGTCTAGGACTGGGGACCATTTTGACGAGGGTGTACGATTCAGTTCCTACCAGGTTAGATGTGACTGCATGCCCTTCTGACGAGTAGGTTATATGTAAGTGCGAAAATCTTTCATCATTGTGAGTAGGATGTGTTCTCGCGTAGATGAGAGTCTTTCATCATTGTGAGCAAGATGTGGTTCTAGCCTGGGTGAAAAGAATAGAGTTCTTTCATCATTATGAGTGGATGTGGTTCCAGCCTAGATGAAAGTGAGGAAATCTTCCATCATTGTGAGCAGGATGTGGTTCCAGCCTAGGTGAAAAGAACAGAGTTCTTTCATCATTGTGAGCGGATGTGGTTCCGGCCTGGATGGAAGTGCAAAACTCCTCCATCATTGTGAGCATGATGTGTTCCATCCTGGATGGATGTGAGTACTATGCCCTTCTGACGAGTAGGTCAGATGTAAGTGTAGAGACATTTCACAGATGGTAGTGGATGTGCCTACCATGCTGGTGAATGTGAGTGTTGGGCCTTTCTGATGTGATTGCAGTTTACTACATGATCAGATGTGAGTGTTGGGCATGCCTTTCTGATGAGTAGGTCAGATGTAAGTGCCGGGCATGCCATTCTAACGAGTAGGTCAGATGTAAGTGCTCGGCGAAGACCTACCTGTTGGCTAGGCCTACAACCAGCATGAAAGAAGGTTGGCTCTGTAGAAATTCCTATGACGAGATAGTACACACATGATGATGACCAGGTGAGATCCAGATTGAGCTATGATCCAGATCTAGTTATGATGACTTCGAGAGATCCAAATCGAGTGATGATCTAGATCTAGCAGTGATGATCCAGATCTAGTGATGATGATCCAGATCGAGTGATGATCCAGATCCAGTAATGTTGATCCAGATAGAGTAATGATCCAGATCCAATGATGTTGATCCAGATCCAGTGATGATGATCCAGATCGAGTGATGATCTAGATCTAGCAACGATGTTCCAGATCAAGTATGATCCAGTGAAGATGTTCCAGATCGAGTATGATCCAGTGACAATGTTCCAGATCGAGTATGATCCAGTGACGATGATCCAGATCGAGATGAAAGATGACTAAAGATGAAGATGACTTGAATATGAAGATGACAAGAACTCAATGATGATTCAGATGATACAAAGAAGAAGACTTATGCTAATAAATTGTGTCGAGAGAATACCTTCCTAGTTAAGAGGGAGTGTTGATGTAATTGTAACTTCGGAATGTATTCACTTGTATTTCTTATATATTGTAACCCGATGTTTATTCCAGGATGTATTTGAATCATGTCATGCCTCGATGTTCCGATCGGGAAGTTTCTATAATGAGAAAGTCATGTCAAGTCATTGTGGGTAACCCTCCTATTGGTCAAGGGTTAAATTCCCCACAGTTGTGGGGCCCTTGGGTTATTAGACTATCCTAGTGAAGTCGACCCTAGGCGAGTCATTATAAGTCAGGGCAATATTCCCCACCATTGTGTTACCCTCCTATTGGTCAAGGGTTAAATTCCCCACAGTTGTGGGGCCCTTGGGTTATTAGACTATCCTAGTGAAGTCGACCCTAGGCGAGTCATTATAAGTCAGGGCAATATTCCCCACCATTGTGTTACCCTCCTATTGGTCGGAGGAGGCAAAGTCCCCACAAGTGGTGGGGCACTAGGGTTATTAGACACTCCTAGAGATGTCGGCTCTAGTAAGTAATTGTTAAGTGAGGCCGACATGTTGGAGTGCACTTCAAGTGAACGAAAGAATATAAATAGAGAGTGAGAGCCTCTCTATTTATCACTTGCATCACACATCACTCACTCACTCAAGTGTGGCACATTAGTGAGGAAGGAAATACACTGGGACTAGACAAGAAGAAGACTACTGTTGTCGGAAGTGCATCTTACTGTTTTGGGCTTTTACTATTTTGGTGCTGATTCTATCTCTGAGGAAGTTGCGGGGTTTTCTCCTTTATGGTTTCCCTGAGGAAAAATCTTTGTGTCTCTTGTCTCTTGTGATGTGCTTATGTTTTATTGTTGTGCTTGTTATTATCTCAGTGAAAAGATCCTAAGATCATAATGCTAGCTTATATGATGAAAAACTAATATATCGTCATTCAAGTAATTATGAACAAAGTTTGCATTTCGAGTTCATTAGACTCCTAAGTTTATGGGTCTCAGTTCTAGGATAGTGATATCCTAGGTATAGTATGAATTAGACAACAGGGTCTTAAGTGCAACTTACAAACATTCTCAAATGGCAGTTTGATGGAGTTCATTTTCTTTAGATCAACCATGCATACCTTCCTCCAATAGACCCACAACAACCTTTATGATCATAGAGTCATTTTCCTATTTTTGTTCTCTTTTTTAAACTCATTTTCTCTCTCGTTTTTAACAAGTTGTCCTCCCCAGGAAGATTCCCCTATTTCAGTAGAGCCTATTCAATACCCCCTCAGGTTTACCTAGTCATACCATAGGTCAGTACCCGCTTCCAGCATGCCTGTTCAGTACCCCAGTGGGTCAACCTCTTAAACCCGTTTTCTATCAGAGGCTCTTGTCTCAATGTTTCCACTCCCTATAGAGATTCGACAAATAATTTTTCCTATGAAGGAGTGGTGGGGGAGAAACTCTGAAAACCATGCTATAGGGTGGGATGGTATATGGGTTGGAGGACAACTGTTCTTCTCTTTTTTACTATCATGGAACCAAAATAAATGCTGCAAGAGGAATCTACTAAATCAAGGATACACACGGTTAATGGATTTAGTGTAAAGTGGATGAATCCATAAAATAATGAGTGATAGGTGTCTCTAGTCCCAAAATTTGTCCTATCATATAGAGTTATGGTAGTGTTCCCTCAAAAACTAGGAATTTCATTCACCCTTATGCTACTCTATAGTAAATAAGCTTAAATAACATGCCCTGATAATGAAGCTAGGATGTACGAGTGACCTCTAGGTTTTACCTAGACCTTAATTTATGACAAATCCCCATGATGTTTAAAGTTGGCCTTGATTACTTGGTATAATTAGAAATATTTATGTATGAAATGAATAATGATGGAAAATTGTTTCAGTTTAGTCATTGACATTATCTTCTTCTTAGTTCTTTTATTTGAAAAAGAAAACAAGAAAAAGAGAAGTTGCATTATTCCCTAAACTAAGAATGCAACATTTTATTTATATACATATTTCCCTACCCTAAGAAGAAAGAAAATATGCTTATTCAAGTATATGAGCTTTTCCAATGAAATGAAGTGCGAAGCAAAATGAGAATTGTACCTTTATCCACATATGAAAAGATGGTTGATGTGATTACCTAAATGTGGAAGTTCAACCAACTTAATTTTCTTTGCATCAATAGGTTTCGAATGAAGGAATGGTATTATGGTTGGGTTACCTCTTGGAACTAGCTTTCGATGTAGTCTTGGAACTCACCTTCCTTCATTATGTCACATAGACCCTCTTCTTCTAGATGAGAAGTTGTTTGAGCAAATGATGGATCTATTGTCATGTGTATTGAGAACTCTTTGATTTCTAGCTGCTCTCTTGTGGATGTAATCCCCAATGTATCAGCTTCTTTTGCAGTCTTGCAAAGAACATATTTTTGTAGTGCTTGGGATTTTGGTCTGTTTATCATTTTAGGAGTGGTTGATAAGCTCTCAACTGCTATCAAGAGCTTCTCTTCTTGAGAGGTAGAGATCGAGATCCTAGTTGTTGCCAGGAGTTGAGAGATTTCTCTCATACTAATGACCATATTTGAATCCAATTGGTTGGTTGATAGGTCCTACTTCACACAAGGATTAGTCTTTGGGGTTCTTACAACACCCAAAAAAATTTATGTGTTTTTGAGAAACTATCTATTACTAAAACAACTTTATGATTTAAACACAAAAACTAAAACACCTACATGAAATTAACTTGCGGAAAGTAAACACACTCATACAGAAAGAAAACCACACTTGCATAAGAGTAAATTGTAAAAAAGTAAACTACCTAAATTTTCATAATAAAAGCATACGTGCATGAAATTAAACTATAGAAAAATAAACTATCTACGTTTGCAGAAAGAAAAGTACACTTAACTATGGGAAAGTAAACTATCTACAGTTGCAGAAAGAAAAGTACACTCAAGGGAAATAAATCAAACTTTGTGAAGTAAACACACTTGTGTGAAAAATAGAACAATAGGGCTTTGGGGCACCCCACTATAGTGGATGCACAAGTTTTTACCTCTCGTCTTACTGTTATCCCTCTGCCTTGCTGTTTAATGTAAAGGAAACCTATCTAGCGCTATCTACCTAGACTCCAATCCCTTTAGCACCTCCCTAGCAATGGAGAAAAAATGTTGGGTAAAAGATGCACTATCTAATTCAACACCTAATTGTCAACCCGGGAAGGTAGCTTGTGAGATGCAAACACTATATGTGTAGAACTGAACTACCCTATCCTAATTGTAATAAAAGAAACTACTATTCTAGGAAAACAATGCTTGGCCTAAAAACAACTGACTAACGGAAGAAAAACCACTTTAAGCAAACTATGAATCTATTTTATGAATTGGAAATCTATTCTATTTGTGCAGGATGAAAGATCTATCTAAGAATTCAATTACAGTTGACTACTAAGGATCTAAGTTATGTAACTTGTAAACTAATTACTTTAAATAATAAAACTATGTTATTTCTATGCAAGCAAACTAACTACTTCCATTTATGTAATTTAATCTGATTAATTAAGTACGAATTCACAAGAGCAAATAAAAAACACTATTCTAAAGACCAAGTGTAAATAATGCATTGCAAAACAATAGACTAATTAAAACAAACTAAACTTGGAGTTCAAATAGGCCTAAGTAAACCTAAGCATATTCAAATGGTTGGAAATGAACTTGGTTTGTAAACAAAGAAAAAACATAATATTTGTTAATATACTCAAAAAGAAATCAAACTATGAACTAAATCATTCTAGGTAATTACAAGAAAGCAATATAATTAAACTATTTTTCAAAAAGCAAGTCTACACTGGATTAAAGATGGAGTCAACAAGTTTTAGAACAGTAACAAACTATGAAATCAGATATAAAGTATTAACTACAGATCAAAGTACAATTATGAAAAAAAATTAAGGCAAGCTAAAAGATGAGGAATAACTAAAAAATCAATATGCAGCTTAAGCAAAACATTATGCCATTCCAAACAATGTTCTAACTACATATACAAATGCTGGTTAACTATAGGACATAACACAATTCAAAAAATAAGAAAACCAAATTTCAAATAAGCATAAAACATAACAGGAAATATTAAAGGCCGAATGATGGTCTGAATGACAGTATGAACAGACAGTCCGAATGACAGTTCGGATGGAGAAAAATAGTTTAAATTAAGGAAACGAGCAGACTGAATGATCTTGACGTTAGCTGGTTATTGCATATGACCCTACAGTGCAAGAAAAGTAGTAAATGGACTGTTAAAAAGATGAAATAACAAAAAGCCATCTATACTAATCATTTTCTAAGGAAACGAACTATGTCTATTGCATGACAAGATAATGCTGAAATGTAAATGGAACTAATCTACAGCTACAGAAAAAATTAACAGAACTAATTTTGATTACAAATTGAACTTGAAATACTGGACTAATTAAATTCTATCTAATTGCAATGCAAAAAAAAAAGGCAAGTTGAAAGAAACTATGCATGACCGGTCATTGAAATTATGGAAATGTAAATTACATATAAATGAGATAAATTACAGTTTATGAACAATTAACCATCACCTACAAGAAAACAAAATTATACACAATGGAAATCACAATTACTTATCTGCAAATGAAGAAAAATAATGAAATATACACAATGGAAAAACTATGGTTGTTGAGGGGCCCTTCTCAGGAATCCAGGGTTCTGTCTAACTAAGATCAGTCATAAACAAAGCATGGAAATACTCATGAATAGCTGAAACAAATACTTTTTATTAAACTGAAGCAAAGTTTACAAAGAGTTTTTATACCCCCTTTTTCAAAACCAAAGAGGTAGTTATATAATGATTACAAGGGAGAGTAGGTTTATCACCCCTCTCTAAAAATAGAGGGTCTTCAATGCTGAGAAACGACTCCATTAAAATAGGAACAAACTCAGAAAAATGACCAACCACATTTCAATGACGTTTTCTGGGCAAATCCGTTTCAAGGAACCACACATTACTCCCAAATGGCTTTGAATTTTCACAAAATGCCTACTATGGACCTAAATGGGCCTATTCCGCACATAACCCATGTGCCATAATTTTTAGTTTCACCCTTGTTTTCGTGTAAATATATCCCGAAATTCTGATGTCTATTAAAAATGCGTTATGGAATGGGCGTTTGGATGAGCGTCCAAATGAACCGTAACGAAAATTAGTTCACAAATCTGGATTCTAAGCGAAATTTCTGCTGGTTTATTGGCCACATTGACAGCTGGGTTCTTGAGTTCTATTAGCTTAATCACCATCCATTTATGAGCTTGTTGCTTATATTGATCCATCATTTGTTAAACGTTCTCTCCTTCAATATTTATGCGATCTACCTTGCATGATATCACCACGTGGTCTGTTTTAAAATAAGGCACCTGCATACAATTAAAACATTCATATATATTAAAGCTTAAGATGTGAGAGATTTCCACCATATGGTTTGTGAATGTTAAAAGATGTATACTTATATAAAAAGGTAATTTATTTAAGAATTAATAATCCATTTTTATTCAATGTGTTTGTATGAAAGTTTTGTTTAAAAATATTATTTTATGATTTAACTTTTATTTATAAATAATAATTGCAATAATGCTTTTAGTTGTAATTATTCATTTGGATAATGCAAAAGCTTATTATCAACCTTATGCTTTTAATTTGTGTATGCATGCATGACAGGTTTTAGTGAGGACAAAGGAGAAAAGATAGATCGATTTTCTAATGAAGTAAGTCAAGCTATTTAAACCAATAAGAAACATATTATCAAACCCAATGCAGAACTCGAGACTGACATAAGGGCTGAATGAAAGGCCATTTGCACAATATAGCATTTAATACATTAAAAATAACAGACTTAGGCTCATTTTACATTTACGAGATTTAATTAATAAAACAAAGTAAAAGATAGCCTTATTGAACATAGATGTATTAAATTATGGTAGGATGGGAAATTAGTATAAATAACATCATTATGAAAGAAAATCCTGGATCCCAACAAACCCTACGAGACCGTTTAATCTCACCATCCAAGTGTAGGGCAGAGATCAAATTATCATTCCAACTGAGATCCTGGCTATGCTGTAAACTCGCATTCAGGATAGTTATTTAAGTCAACCAAGTACCATAATAAATCCCAAGAAAAAAATCATTACAACCCTAATCATTTCCTACCTTTGAACCACGTAACGTGAATAATAGCACCAAACTATATATTACCCTATGAAAACATTGCCATACATACATACATACATACATACATACATACATACATACATATATATATA
>LPNX010264107.1:179302-199467 GCA_001517045.1 Pseudotsuga menziesii
TCTAAATATTTACGATCATCGTATAGTATTATTCCTTAAAACACATTAAAACTATATTGAAAGCATAGTTGGGTTTATGCATTGTAAAATTTAAATCATTTTAAAACCATATGATATAGTATTTACAGCATGAAAATCAAGGATCGTCAAGAAATGCATTAGGAAAAATCATGTAGGATCATGCCATTGTAAAGTACTTTTTAAACCCTCACTTTTATTGATAATAAGATGTCACCATATAAGGGAACCATAGACTGTACAAACCCTAAGATTCCCACACTTAAGGGAAGGTATTTACACACCATAATATAAACTATGGTAAGGCACGGGCATTTAAAAGTATAATGCAAATCATGGGTTGGGGTCAAGACCATGATCAGTCTCCCACGCCTTAGGCTAGGTTCAACATAGTATAAAGATAAAATAATAAAGAACATGTATAAATAAATTAGATCACCTGTGTAGACATGGCTGCAGTTTCCGGAAGGAGCTATCCATTGTAATCATCAGTAGAACCTGCCGTAACCAACAAGACAAATATAGTAAAAATAGAAGTAAGACATAGAAATATGCCAAGTAAGTATAGAAGTAATGCATGTAAGAATTTTTTTATTTATGATTTTTGGGTGTGTTACATAATGATATCAGAGAATGGTTACAACACTAGTCCTGAACCATCTAAACACGAGAACTGTCAAAGAAAACAGAAAACTAACTTCTACTTGAATTTGGTTTAATTATCTTACAAACAACAAAGAGAAGAATAACTATATTTTGCAAGAAACACGGAATATGCTGAGATGTATGTAGAAAAAGAACGTCAGCCAGAAAATATTTTAAATCGTGAAGAGAGAAACTTAAGGGATGAGGAAATTTGGGTAGACTTAAAGGACAGTCAAGATAATGAATGTGAACTACAAAGAACTGTCAAAGAGTTAATGTCTGAATTAAGAAAAGTTAACAATGATAATGAACAAATTCTAAAGGCTCATGAATAATTAAATGTTATTCGGTTAGTTAAGATACATAACAATGAAAAGTAAAAAAATAAGGAATATGAACATGACTTGCCAAAAACTGCACCTTACAAACGTAAGGGCGGGAAGCTGGAATTTTCCAGCCATAAACCTAAAATTTCTAGTGAATAGTTAGTAAACATCACAGAAAAAAACAAGAGTCAAGCAAAAGCAGTGATGATAACAAAAGGAAAAATAAATACAGACCCTATGAGGAAGTCTCTGGGGAGTTTAAGAAAAAAAAAACCACCAATGTTTAATGGGGAAATTGAGAAGGTCGAAGAGGCAGAAGCACGGATGTTCGGAATGAAAAAGTATTTCCAAATATACAACTACTCTGATGAATTAAAGGATAAAATGACCATCTATAATCTAAGTGGAAAGGCAGATATATGGTGGCAATATATAAATAAGGTTAAGGGGATAAAAGAAATATATGTAACTTGGAAAAAATTTAAGAAGTTTTTTAAAAGAAAGTATTTATCAGAAAAATATTATGAAGATAAGGCCAAAGAATTTTATGAACTAAGGCTAGGAGCCATGACTATGAAGGAAATCTGCAGCAAGTTTCTAATCCTGCTTCGTTACGTTCTTTACATAATTGATGAAAAATATAAAATACAATGGTTTCTTAGTTGTTTTCCTATCACGTTCAAAGAACAGATTGAGTATGACAATCCAAAGATGCTAGAGGAGACGACGAGAAATGAAAACTCTTGTTATGACCAAAACAAAAATAAAAGGGAAAATGCGCTAGCTCGGAAGAATAAAAGGCCAAATAATTTTGATCCAAGAAAGAAGCAGAATAAGTCCCACAAAAACACCAGAAATAACTATAAAGGGTATTAGGGTAATAACTACAAAAGCTTTAAACCACATAATTATGTAGTAAAAGAACCTTCTATTGTTCTTAACAAGAACCCAGCACAAAAGAACTCTTAAAATGTTGGGAGTGTGGAGGGTTACATTACTTTAAAGACTTCCCAGTAAGAAAAAATAGTTTTAATGTTCATTCCATCCAGGGAGTAGTTATAGTTGTGGACATGGAAAGGAAAATACCATAATTTGCACTACATTCTAAAACTAACAAGCAGATCATCATACTTCTATGGTTGAAATCAAAGGTATGATAAACAATCAACCTATCTCTATTCTAATTGATGCAGGTGCAAGCATAAGCTATAATCTCCTAGAATAGTTGAATTATGCAATTTAGTACCGAAATTTTTTGACAAGTCATGGCTAGTACAGTTAGCTACCAGTACAAAAAGGAAAGTTACTAGTCTTGTTAACAATTGTAAATTGTTGATGAATGATTTCATTACGCATGTTAATTTAAACATTCAGCCGTTAGGGTCCTATTATTTTTTAACAAGAATGGATTGTCTAGAAGAACAAAAAGTAGTGTTAAATTGTTCGACAAAACCTTTACATGTACTAACGAAAATGGAAACAATATAAAAGTAAAAGGTATCCCTACAAAGGTTACAATCAAATAAATATCTATGTTACAAATGAAAAGATCAGTAAGAAAATGATGCAAAGTGTTTGTTGTCTATATAATGAATGATAATGAAAACAACAATAAACTGAAACTAGAAGACATACCAGTCTCGAAGGAGTTTTAATACATCTTTCCGGAAGAAGTCCTTAGACTTCCTTCAAAGAGGTGACATTGACTTCACGATCGATATGATACACGGAGTGGTACCAACATCGAAATATCAGTAGCGAATGAATTTAATAGAACTTACAGAGCTTAAATCACAACCACAATAACTAATTATTAAAAAGTACATTCGACCTAGTGTATCTCCCTGGGGAGCACCGGTATTGTTTGTGAAAAAGAAGGACGAAACTTTAATATTATGTATAGATTGTCGATAGTTAAATAAAATGACCATTAAGAACCGATAACCACTACCCCGGATAGATGATCTATTCTATCAATTCAATGGAGAAACTATCTTTTCAAATAAGACTTAAGGTCTGGTTATCATCAAGTACGAATAAAATATTAGGATATCTTTAAAACGACATTCAGGACTCGTTATGGTCACTACAAGTTTGTCATAATTCCTTTTGGGTTGACGAACACACCTGCTGCATTCATGTGTTTAATAAAAACATCCTAAGTAACTACCTAGATAAGTTTGTGATTATCTTCATTGATGATATGCTAATCTACTCTAAGAACGAACAAGAACATTAGGAACATTTAAGGATAATTCTGCAAGTCCTAAGAGAACAACAAATTTACGTAAAATTCAATAAATGTGATTTCTTTAAAGATAAGATTCAATACCTTGGACACATAGTGTACAAGGATGGAATCTTTTTCAATCCCGACAAAATAAAGGCCGTCACTAAATGGTCGGTTCCTAAAAAGGTAACCGACATCATATCATTTATGGGTATTACCAGATACTACCGGAAGTTCATCGAAGGAATTCTAATATTGCCTACTGTTATACACCAGAATGGCGCCTCTCCGTCCGAGTGTCAACATTCCCGATGTTGGCACACAAAAGGACATTTATGGATTGAGGTTTGCCTAGAACACTATAGCTTGACTTATTATGAGATACATTCTGCCTCTATCTAGCTAGTTACTTTGCCATTTTTGCCATGTTAGGATGTATTCGTGACTCTCATTATAGACAACTCGCACATCACTCACGAGTCTTCCTTGTAGCAAGTCGCAAATCCTTGTATTCGCGGGTTGCTCTTCTATATAGTCGCGAATCATTCGCGGGTTTCTCTACTGCAGACCCGCGAATGTGTTTCTTAACATTTAAACATTAAAACATGCGTTAACTGGAGATTAGTTATGTCATCTAACTGAATTTCCTTAACTGCTGTAACTTCTCTAACCTTCGAACCACCATATTTCATCCATATAAATAGAGGTAGGAGAGGCCATGAGAAGGACTTAGAATTTTATGCATTGTTATGCTGGAGAAATTTGGACTCCCTTTGCCTACACCTTTGCCTTGGAGGTCTTCCCCTTGTATTGCAGAGCTTGGAGGCTGAGTTCTTTGGAGAAGAGAAGCAGCAGATCCAGATCAAGGTTTCGTGAGGTGCCAACTTGAAGAGAAGGTATACTTGTACTTGTTTTCAAGATTAATAAAGATGTGATGTCCTTCTTCTTCCCAAATCATTGTTCAATGTGTGATTGAATTTCTTTTTATGATCATATGATGATGTTATTCAGATCATTTGTTTATGTTTATTTGATTATCATTGTCTTATATGTGGTCATAATGGTTTGAGGAAGGTATAACTTGTTTTGCAGGTCTCTTGGAGCGAGAGGAGCAAGAAGAGGATTGAAGAGAAAGCTTGGACCAGCCTTCAGTTTGTAAGGTGTTGACCTTTCTTATCTCTGAACTTGCTTGTATTTACTTGCATAACCATTTGCATCCACCTTTCAACCCCAGTATGTTGATGGTCTCTTAAACCCTAGCCATAGGATGCTTTCCTTTACAACAGAACTGGCGACTCCGGTGGGGATTAGCCTTGTCTGTTTGGGGTTTTCTCTTGATTTCTTTCAGCTTTTGCATTGTTTTAGGTCTTTCTTGCCACTTAGGAACACTTTATAAGTCTGATACCAAACCTTCCTTGCCTTCCTGAGACAGTTTGTTGAACTTTTTTGGGATTTTTATATCCATTCGCGGGTTGTTCTTCTGAACAGTCGTGAATACAAGCTTGCATTCGTGGGTTGCTTCTTTGAACAGTCGCGAGTCATTCACGACCTGCCCTTATAGACAGTCATGAATATACCTGGAAGTTAGGATTTTTTAAGTCAAGTTTTGCTTTTTCCTTTCTTTTGGGTAATCCCTGTTGGTGAGTAGATGTTCTTTCTGAGTGCTGTAGCTTGTCTGAAGTCATTTTCTAATCACACTTCTTGCTTTTTGAAAGCCTTGGTTGTTCTTTATCTATGTGGTAAGCCCCTTTGTAGCATTAGGGTGTGTTCTTTGCTCTTTCACCTGTTTCCTTTGCTTGGGTTGATGTTTGGCCTATGTTTCTGATCAGCCTCTGTTAGTGGCCTTTGCTGGATTTCAGAAGCTTGTTGGTGTTGATTTCCTTCTTCTTTTGTTGGTTAACTTCACCTTGCCAAACTTGTTGACTTGTCTCTTTTGCAAGCCTTCCTTCCAAGTAAGGTTTATGCTGACTTTAGTTCAATCTAGAGTTTGTTGGGTGGTTGTATAGCAGAGATCCTTTTGCTTTGTTCTTTTTATCTACATGCTTTGCTTTGTAGGTAGTTTTTCTTTTTTCTTCATAAAATAAAATTAAAAAGAACTTCTTTTTGTTGCTTTTCCCCCATCTCTGTCTTTGGTTTGACCTTGTTGGACAGGGTACTGAGCAGCCTTCTGTTTGTAGGTTTAGATTGATGCTTGGGACTTGTTGACCTTTTTTTATGTCAGTCTTTTTGCTCAGTCTCTTCATCCCAAAGTTGTTGGCTTGTTTACCTTTGCGAGCCTTCATTTCAAGAGAGTTTTATATTCAAATTTAGGGAGACCTAGGGTTTGTTTGTTGGTGTATAAAGTAGCTGTCTATTTGCTTTGCTTTCAGTATTTGCTTGCATTAGTAGATAGACTGTTTTTTCTTTTGCATTTATAAAAGAAAAATACAAAAACATGTATTTGCTTTATATGCATGTAGATTAGGTCTCAGTCTAGAGTGCATAGCATATCATTGTTTTTGGAAAAATTAAAAAATATAAAAATATTTGATCTTTTTTGGCTTTCAAGTTTCTATTGGAAAATATAAAGAGAATAGTTTTTTCTTTTTGCATTTTATTTCTCTTTGCTTAGTCATTTTGTTTCATTTTTGAGTCAAAACACCACATGAGTTTCATGCCATTTACCCTCTGAGTAAGAAACAGCCCTTAAAATTAACGTATAATTTTAAAATTTATTAGTAAGCTTTTATTTTTAGGGCCTTCCACCTACTAGCTTAGGCTAGGCTTGTGGGATAGGGAGTGTAAACTTCCCACAAGCTATAAACTCAGACATAGTGGACCATTCATTAGGTCAATCCTTGGTTCTACTGCTGTATCTGGGAAGCTCCTCTCAAACGAGAGTTAAGCACGAGGCCGCGTGGAGGCTTGGATAGAGGGGATAACCCCCCAAATCCTTGTCAAAACGTAACCCAGGACTTTTGCGCATCTGGGGATTCTGTCTAGGCAGAGTTTCGGGCTCAGCTACCCTGCCCATGCGTACAAGTTCGGCTTGCGACTGTCCCCCCAGACAGTAGGTATTTTCAAGGTAGCCTTTAGTCTCTTGACATCTAGGGTTCATACACAGGTAAACCGGAAGGTTATTTCTGGTTGACCTTGGACGGACTTGGAAGGTAACCCTTGTGGAAGTGCAGGAGGGTGGTGGGTGATTCCTCCGCTTGTGCCTGAGAACCCCTCAAGGACGCCAAGTAACTGTTCATCAGCTTTCTTCTGGAAAGTATCTCTTATACCCGTTTGTCTGTTTGGCTTTAGGATTTTTTAGTGAGTGCTGTGTGGTTTGTCTGTACTTAGTGTGCCTTTAGGTGTGCTTTGTAATTTTGGTTGCTTATCAACCTCAGAATTTGTCTCATAGTTTGAAACTATGGCTAGCCCTCCTTTGAACACCAACCAAGAGATCCCCATGCCGGGAACTCCTTGTACTATTCCTCTGACGAGGAATGTTGGTGTTCCCTTGATGGCCACCTTAAATCTTCCGGGATTCACCCTAGGGCTACCAGTGTGGTTGTTGTCCACTCCAACTGTCCTGAATGCTCCTGATGCTTCTCAAGTAAGCTCTTTATATCAAGGGCATCAAAACAATGTCTCCCCTTCACCTGTAGTTAATTATCCTCCTCCTTCTACCTCATGTGGTGAAAGTATTGATACTAGTAACCGGCAGTCTAAAAGGAGTAAAAGAAGGAGGAATAGGAAGAAAGCACATAAGCAAGGGGGCACCCGTTCAACCTCTGCAAGTCAAGTTGAACCTCTCCATCTAGCCTCTGGTGTTCACGCTGGTGGGATCCTTCAAACCTTTCCAGGTCATGTCGGATCCAGTCACTCAGCCTCTGGTGTTCAAGCTGAGTGCACTTGTTCAACCTCTGGTTTTCAAGTTGAACCTTCCCGTTCAACCTCTGGTTTTCAAGTTGAACCTCCCCATCCAACCTCTGTTGTTCAAGTTGGATCTATCCATCCATCCTCTGGTGTTCACGCTAGTGTGATCCTTCAAACCTTTCCAGGTCATGTCGGATCTAGTCACATAGCCTCTGGTGTTCAAGCTGAGTGCATCCGTTCAACCTATGGTTTTCAAGTTGAACCCTTCCATCCAACCTCTGTTGTTCAAGTTGGATCCATCCACCCAGCCTCTGTTGTTCACGCTGGGGGAACACACTCAACTGCTGCGAAGCATGTTGATCCTAACCATTCAACCTCTGTTGTTCACGTTGATGGTGCCCGTCCAACCTCTACAAGTTATGTTGGACCTAGTCTCTCGGCCTCTGTAAGTCAAGCTGGGGGCAGTCTCTCAGCCTCTGTGTTTCAAGCTGAAGACAATCTGTCAGCCACTGTGAGTCATGTTGACACTGTTGAAAAGACTACTCGTTCAAAACACAAGCTCAAGTTTCCTTATAAGCTTTGTGAGGGAGACCACCTTACTTATAAATGCCCTTTTATTGCGGAGGTGTGACGAGTTTGGGTTCATGGTCATCCCATTTTTTAACATTTTGGAGTCTCTCAACAACCAGCCTCTCTTACTGAGGTTGGACCCAGTCACCCAGCCTCTATAGTTCAAGCTGGGGGCAAACTCTCGTCCTCTGCAAGTCATGTTGAGATAAAACAGTCATCCACTGTTAGTCATGTTGACTCAGTTGAGAAAACTGGTCGTTTGAGGCACCATGTTAAGTTCCCTTGTGTGCTATGCGAGGGAGATCATCTTACTCATTTATGCCCTGCTATCGTAGAGGTGCGAAGAGTGTGGTCCAAGACTCATGGATTTTCTTCTCCTGAACACCCTATAGTTTCTCAACAACCTACTCAACCTTTGGTTGATCAAGTGGTTGAAAAAATCTCAGATTTGTTTGATCCCACTCTTCTTTCGGAGAGTGATCCCCATGTGATTGAACCAATGTCATCTTTGGTCAATCCCACTCTCCCTTCAGAGACTGACTTTCATGAAGCGGTTGAATCGATTCCATTATCGATCAATCCCACTCTTCCTTTGGAGAGTGAAGTGTCTACTAGTCACATTTTCTTCACTGCCAGTTCAAAACTTACTGAACAAGGGGGCACTGAACTTGCTTCGGATCAACCCCCACCAAGCCCTCGGATTGCTTCCTTTGATTGGGATAGCCTAGTTGAGCCGCGCCTTCCTTCCGCTGCACCTTTCCAGATAAAGGTCAAAGTTGAACCTTGTACGATTGCTCATTGTATTATTGATGAAGGAGCCTCAATTAGTATTTTGTCTGCTCGTGCTTGGCGAGGTATGGGATCTCCCAGCCTTGTGTCGACTGCTAGTTAGTTACTGGCATTTCATAGAAGAACTTGTGTAGCCTTGGGAAATCTTCCTCAAACACCTATTACTTTGGGTGGGAAGACTGTCTTAGTTGACTTCATGGTGATAAAAGACCCCTTGGACTTTAATATGCTCCTTGGACGTGATTATGTCTATGCCATGCAAGCTGTGGTGTCAACATTTTTTCGTGTGATGTACTTTAATCATGGCGAAGAACTTGTCACTATCGATTAGTTGGATTTTCTTGATCCGTCTCCTGACCCAACTAGAGACCAAGTATTTCCTTTATTGGTTCCCAGTGTTTCTATAGACACTACCCCGCCACAGGTGAACTATGTGGCCTCTTGTCCTTTGTGTTCAATTACTACTGAGAAGCAGCCTCTGTTTTCATGCTTACCTTATCGGGACTTGGTCCCAGCAGTTGATCAGGTGAGTCATCCTATACAGACTATGGAGCCTTCTCTCCATTCTGTCAATCCATTTGAAAGTTTATATATGTGTCCTATCTCGGATGATTTCCTTCCTTCGGATGAAGTCTTCCTACAGTCTTTGATACAGTCTGATCTTTTTTTGGATGTTGGTTCAGTTGTGACTAAGTCTAACCCTGATTTTCCTAGTAAGCCTGACCTTTCTTCTTATGTTGGTCTTGTTGAGTCTTTTGACTCTTCCTTCGAATAGCAAGTCAGTGATCCTGATGAGTTTGATTTTTCTTATGAATTTTTTGACTCCTTGGATACTGAGTTTGTTCCTACAGACTCTATCTCCCTTGTTGATTTTTGCTCTCCTTCTGAGGTTGATCTTATTGATTATAAAACCTTGAGCCTTGGTTCTATAGAATCTTCTTTGGTTGATTCTACCTTGACTTTACCTTTTATAGAAGATAGCAAAGTCACATGTGTTTCTACCAAAGTGACCCACATTGGATCGTTTCTTCTGAATATGATCCTCATGTTGTTGTTTCTTGGAGACAGGATTTGTAGTTGGATTCACAACTGTTTACTAGCCTCACCTTGTTGTTCAAGTCGTAATTGCATTTTCATGTGCCTTGCTCGCGCTTTTGAGCCTGATGCCCGCTTCCACGCTTTTAGCTCGTTGTATAAGCCCTCATCTTTGTTCTCATCGCCGCTAAGCCTTGTATCAATTTGCCTTTGCAACTTGACACCTTTTACCCTGAGGAGACGTTCCTCGAGTGTCCTTATCTTGCTCTCTTTCCTTGCATTATGCATAGGTTTGTTCCTTGCGCTTGGAACTAGTTTCACCTGCCTATGACACTCGTCTCCTCGCATTTAGAGCATTCTTTCTGCTCTCCTTTGAGCTCGTTAAAAACAGTAAGGAGGACGTGAGTTGAATTTTTTGGACTCGTTAAAACTTCACGGGAAAGATTATGAGTTTCTTTAGGCCCAGGTCTGACTCCTCAAAATAGACTTGACTGCCGAGTAAACTTGTTCGTTCAGGCTCGTTAAGAATATTGGAATGGGCATCCACATTGGTGGTAGGTTATCTCTTTCTCGGACCATGTGGAATAATACGAGAAAGGATCACTCTCCTTTCTTCGGAATTGAGAAGAGTATTCTTAGGCATAGGTTTATCTCTTTTCCGGACCTGAGGGACTAAACTTACGGAAAAGGAACCCCCGGTATGAGCTTAGTTTTCTCTTTTTCGTGCTCTGGACCAAAACATGAAAAAGATTTCGAGTGTACTTTATGTCTTTGTCATGCTCGTTAAACCCTAAAGAACAAAGCATCGAGTTTATTGTTTTAAGCCCCATTTCTCGTAACCAAATGGATCTTTCCAAGTGATCTTGCCTTCCTTCACACTCGTAAAACTCAGGCTGTATATGCTGCTTTTGAAGGAGCATTGGGTAGGTGGTAATTTAACCTTTTTCGGACCTTCCCGACTAATTACAAAAAAGGTGCACCTTTTCTTCTTTGGAAGTTAAGAGAGTTCTTCTCTCGTTTGTTTTATACTTTTTCGGCCTTAGGAGACTAAATTGTACGAAAAATGACCCCCCCTGGAGTCTTCTTTGGAGTTTTCAGACTCTCTAAACTATGAAAACACCGTCGAGCATGTACTAGTTTGGGCTCGTAAAATCCACGAATTAGTGCCTTATCAAGCATTCTTCTTTCTTTTCTTCGAGCTTGTTAAAAAATGAAGATGGTCCCGAGTTTGCTTTCTTGGACTCGTTAAACCTTTATAAGAAAGAAAGGGAAGGGGAAGGGTTATTTCCATGTCTTATATATCATGGCATCAAGTCTTGTTTCCTTGAACAAAGCACCAGTTTTGAGTCTATCAATAGTTGGGTCCTAGTTTTTTGACCTTATCCTGATTCAGAGTTTCTTACTCCTCCAGTTGGTCTTTTTTCCAATTATATGGGGAATCTGTCAATGTCTCCTACATTGCAGATTTGTGTCGTTGGTTTTTTTGTGTCAAAACCTGCCTAAGTCACTTTTGTGTCGTGCTCACTGTTCAAGTATTCAACCTTTGTCGGCCATTTCTGTAGTTTCCTTGACCTTTTGTGTCGGTCATTCCCTGGTATCAGTTCATTACATCATGTCTTCAATGGTCCTTTTTGTGAGATTCAGTACCAATTCCAGATCCATTTAGTCTTGGAGTTACCTCGTGTTGGATGATGAAGGATGCCTTAATTCCTTCCTTCCAACAGATCTCTTCCTATCGACTGCAACACATCTTGCTCCGGGGATGAGATTTAGAGTTTTATGACAGTACCTTGGGAATTGTTGTCCTCAATGGCAATTTCCCTCGTTATTGGGTAGTTGGGAATACCTGAATGTATTCTACTCAATATATTCTTCAAGTGTTTGACTTCAAGTTCTTGTAATCACACTTGTTAGAATGTACTAGGTACCTTGGGGACCATTTTCATTAATGGTGGTTTCCCTCACGTTTGTTAACGGTTTTCATCATTGACCAGTAATCAAACGGCTTCCTCCATGTTCGACTTCAACTCCTTTATTTGCATGGTTAGGATTCGTACCTTTTTTGGGTGGTTTTGGATTGAAGACCTTGGGGTTGACAAATAGCATTGTCATTTTGCTATTTTCCCAAGTTGCGCAAGACCTTGTTATACTTTATATGACATTTTGCTGAGACATAGATCCACCTTGTATTCTTGTGGCTATGATCGATTGTTGAGCATGGATCCACCTTGTTCATTTGTGGCCATGACTCCTTTAGATTTGATATGGCGCCTTTTTGCATATTGAGCAACCATTATAGTTTCATCAGTTATACATATGTTGGATCTGCCTATATCTTTATGGCGGTGTTTTGTATATGGACGTGTATGTATCAGAGATCAGTTTTTTGACATTTATCTCTCTTTCAGGTACCTTCACTCGAGCCTTTTGATCTTGGTTTCTCTGGTCTCTCCATACTCAGCTGTTTCCTTTATAATGTATTTCGGCTATCGTCTTCCCCTCTAACCTCACACATTAGGGGGCATCTGTTATACACCAGAATGGCACCTCTCCATCCGAGTGTCGACATTCCCCATGTTGGCACACAAAAGGACATTTATGGATTGAGGTTTTCCTAGAACACTATAGCTTGACTTATTATGAGATACATTCTGCCTCTATCTAGCTAGTTACTTTTCCATTTTTGCCATGTTAGGATGTATTCGCGACTCTCATTATAGACAACTCGCGCATCACTAGTGAGTCTTCCTTGTAGCAAGTCGCAAATCCTTGTATTCGCGGGTTGCTCTTCTATATAGTCGCGAATCATTCGCGGGTTGCTCTACTGCAGACCCGCGAATGTGTTTCTTAACATTTAAACATTAAAACATGCGTTAACTGGAGATTAGTTATGTCATCTAACTGAATTTTCTTAACTGCTGTAACTTCTCTAACCTTCGAACCACCTTATTTCATCCATATAAATAGAGGTAGGAGAGGCCATGAGAAGGACTTAGAATTTTATGCATTGTTATGCTGGAGAAATTTGGACTCCCTTTGCCTACACCTTTGCCTTGGAGGTCTTCCCCTTGTATTGCAGAGATTGGAGGCTGAGTTCTTTGGAGAAGAGAAGCAACAGATCCAGATCAAGGTTTCGTGAGGTGCCAACTTGAAGAGAAGGTATACTTGTACTTGTTTTCAAGATTAATAAGGATGTGATGTCCTTCTTCTTCCCAAATCATTGTTCAATGTGTGATTGAATTTCTGTTTATGATCATATGATGATGTTATTAAGATCATTTGTTTATGTTTATTTGATTATCATTGTCTCATATGTGGTCATAATGGTTTGAGGAAGGTATAACTTGTTTTGCAGGTCTCTTGGAGCGAGAGGAGCAAGATGAGGATTGAAGAGAAAGCTTGGACCAGCCTTTATTTTTCCAGGTGTGGACCTTTCTTATCTCTGAACTTGCTTGTATTTACTTGCAGAGCCATTTGCATCCACCTTTCAACCCCAGTATGTTGATGGTCTCTTAAACCCTAGCCATAGAATACTTTCCTTTACAACACCTACCCCATAACTTCATTATAGAAGAAAGGAAAAAAGTTTGAATAGACTAAAAAATACATGGAAATATTTAGCAAACTAAAACATCTTTAACTACTGCCCCGATCCTAAATATTGATGATCCATTCAAGAATTTCGTCGTATGTGCAAGGAAGGGCTAGGTGGAGTGTTATTACAAGAAAATTTGTTATGGCATATGAATCCATGAAATTAAAAGAACATGAGAAAAACTATGCGACACATGATTTAGAACTTGCTACCATATTTCACACCTTAAAAATGTGGAGACATTACCTAATTGGGAGGAAATTTCTACTTATGTCTGATAACATAAGCCTTAAATATTTATTTGATCAACAAAATTTGAATGCAAGACAGGAAAGATGGCTGTCCTTTGTAAGAGAATAAGATTTCAAAATCAAACATATAAAGGGAAAAGAAAATAAAGTGGCAGACACTCTTAGTCATCATGAAAATTTACTATTTGCAAGTAGCAACTATGAATTTGATCTGGAAAACCAGATTCTAGGTGTTGAAAATTCTAATAGGGAATATCATATTTTAAAAGAAAAGACTGCTAAAAATGAATAAAACCAAGTCAAAATAGGTTTTAGCCTAAATCAACAAGGACTGTTGTTGTATAAAAACAGGTTGTACATACCAAACATAATGAAAATTAAAATTAAACTTAGAGTTATGAATGAGCTCCATAAACAAACGTATTTAGGGCATCCTGGATACCAAAAAATGATCATATGATCAGAAAGGATTTCTTTTGGCCAAACATGAGAAAAGAAGTGGTAGAATACTTAGCTCACTGTCTTGAATGTCAGCAAGTTAAGGTAGAACATCAACATCCGACAAGATTGTTGCAGCCACTACCCATTCCTGAATGAAAGTGGGAAACAATTAGTATGGATTTTATAACAGGCCTACCAAAGAATTTTCGACAGCATGATTCCATCATGGTTGTAGTCGATAAATTAAGTAAGGCTGCTCATTTTATTCATGTTAAATCTACCGATAAAGCTGTTAACAATGCAGATATTTTCATGAAAGATATATTCATGCTACACAGTGTACTGAAAGTAATAGTCTCAGATCGAGACACAAAATTTACAGGCAACTTCTAGAAATCTTTGTTCAAAAGGTTTAGGAACAGTTAAATTTTAGTACTGCATATCATCCACAAACGGATGGGAAAACTGAAAGGGTAAATCAATTCTTAGAGGACTTGTTAAGGATGTATGGCATGGATAAACTGAGTAAGTGGGAAGACTACCTACACTTAGTAGAATTTGCATTTACTAAATAATTTTCAAGTTACTGCAGGTATGAGTCCTTTTGAAATATTATATGGACGTAAGTGTAATACTCCAATCTCATGGAACAAACTATTTAATAGATTAATGTTAGGACCTAATTTATTAAAATATATGGAACTAACTGTGAAACATCTACATCAAAACTTGAAGGCTTCCAAAGGCAGGAAGAAAAGTTATGTTGATTTAAAAATAACTCCTAGAGAGTTCTAGGTGGGTGACCATGTGTATATAAAGATAAAGCCCAAGAAAATTTCCTTAAGACAGAGAAAGTATTCAAAATTTGCACCCACATATTGCGGGCCATTGAAATTTTTACTAAAGTAGGGTTGGTTGCGTACCAGTTATCCCTACCACCCAATATTAAAGTATATAATGTGTTTCACGTTTCTATTTTAAAAAGATATGTTCATGATGTTTCTCATGTGATTGATTGGAATGTAATCCAGGTGGAACCCAAAGGAGAGTTCCAAGTGGGACCAGAGCGAATCCTTGATAAAAAGGAACTTTTACTTTGGAACCATACCATCGAACAAGTCAAGGTGCAATGGAATCACCTTAGTCCGGAAGAAGCTACTCGGGAGATGGAAAGTAATATGTGGGAGGCATATTTAGACTTATTCCAAGAGGATCATTAGAGGAAATTTGAGGTCTAAAATGGACCTCCTAAGGAAAATTATAAAATAATATTTATTAATTTTGGAAAAAGAAAGAAAAAACTATTTTGTTTTGTTTGTATTTTTAAGATATCTCCTTGTGTTCTTACTCAATTTTCGAATAGAATGGCTCATTGGATGCATAATTTAATTACTCATCCAACAAGTACCCACATGGCATACTTTTGATGGACCCCTCTACCCCAAAAGCAAGAAATACCTGAAAAATATGATGATGATGTCAACATCATGTTTTCTCAGGTATTTCTTATTTTTGGGGTAGAGGGGTATGTCAAAAGTATTCCCTGTGGGTACTTGTTGGATGTGGAATTAAATTCTACATCCAACGATCCGTCCCTTCTAAAATTTGAGTAAAAACACAGGGAGATATCTTGAAAATATGAACAAAAAAAAGTAGTTTTTTTTTATGACAAATATGTCAACTCAACCATTATGGTTGACTCATTTTATTGAAATTCTATTGGTTCTTGAATTCCAACTTACAGGATTTTATTGCTGGCTCATTTTCTTATAAGGCCCATTTTAGACCCCAAATTTCCTCTAATGGAAATGGAAGAATAAAATAAATTGATAACACCGAGGATGATGTTATCCTTTAATGGGAGGTGTATGTAATACCCCTTGAATTAATAATTTTTTATTAATTATGCTGGAAAAATAGTTTGAATATTATTTTTGACAGAAAAGTCAAGAATAAAACATTTTGTAATAAAACTTTTTATTTAATAAAATATGTTAAATGGGGACAAAAGTGGATATAGTTGTTAAAGAGTGTTTGTTGACCCATATGAGGAAAATGCATGTGGACAAAGCCACTGAGTGAGAACTCAAGATGCAGGAGGTATCATCCCCAAAAATTAGGTCACAAGTCCTAGTTGAGTGCTAAAGAGCAGGAGGCTCATATTTAATAAAATATGTTAAATGGGAACAAGAGTGGATATAGTTGTTAAAGAGTGTTTGTTGACCCATAAGAGGAAAATGCATGTGAACGAAGCCACTGAGTGAGAACGCAAGATGCAGGAGGTATCATCCCCAAAAATCAGGTCACAACTCCTAGTTGAGTGCTAAAGAGCAGGAGGCTCATAAATGACCAAGTCCTAGGAAAAATACTATATATTAGTATGTCCATTAGCAGCAGGAGGCCAGCATTGGACAAGGATTACAATATGAGAATGCAAGAGATGGCACATTAAAGGATTTTTCTCTTGTGGTTCAGGGAACAGGCTTGGGGGTTCTTGATCAAGTAACTTTGTTGCTCTGGGAATTAGTTGGGAGGAACAACTTCTCCACTTTTGTTTTCCCCGTGTTGGTGCCAGGTTCATAATTTATGTTTAAATGTTTGCAGAATGTGTTTTAAATTCTAGATCTAAAGAAGATTAATGTAGAACCTAGTCTGTATCAGTTAACCTAATGTTGTTATGATGAATTTTTAGAATTTCAATTCCTATCGAAATTTGAATTCTCCACATAATGAATTTGAAATTGTATGATGTTTTCCTACATTTAACCATATATTTCTTGTTGTATTGATTTTTCCTAAATCTTTCCTTAGTCTGTATTTAGGAAATTAAATGTTGATTGAATCTCTAATCCTTGTTCATAGTATAGATCTGTATTATTAAATATATACATGCGAATGGATCCCACCTAAATAATATTAACATTATACAACTCCTAAGATCTAAATTAATATAGTCAAACCAAACAAGGTTTACATAACTAAGCTTGAAAATACAATTCTGTTATCATTTGTTGACATATACATAAATAATCAAATTAACTCCTAAACAGATCCCTTAATCCACTTAGAAATATTACAAAGGTTGTGGAATCAAATCTCTTTAAGGTAATTACATAACAATCCTATGATAAAATAAATCATAGTTTTATAATAATACAACTATGAAATCGTTGTTCATTCTAGTTTTGGTGAAACCAAACATATGAATCGAAGATCTTATTTCATTAAACATCCACAAATCATGTGCAAGATAATAAGGAAAACAAATCAAATCTTTTACTGACTAATATGCTATCTTTCACAACTACATTCACGGCATCGAAAGCTTAGTCACAAAATTGGTATCGCTATCATCGATAACTGAGTATTAACACATAAATATATTAACTTCTATTAAGATATCATAGACCCTATTCAAATAACGCATCAAGCATCATAACTATAGGGTCGCAAGTCCACAACGTGGCTACGCCAAATTTATACAGAGGTAGAGCCTCGATCAAGTATACACAAGATTTAAAATACACTACAGAGATTGTGAGATTGAATCTCTTAAAGGAAACTAATTAAATTACAGTCTGCTAATAAACAACGCTAAACAAAATGCAAATAGAATCATAGGTATAACCATCAAACTGTATTAAAGATCACAATAATTAATTATTATGGATGTCAAATGGCCACCACCACATTACAAACGATGCTTTATGTTTTAAACAGTTGCAGAACCTATGGGGTAGAATAAATATTACAAATCATTACAAACATGTATAAGATGGATGTAAGCCCATTTATGGCTACCATTGATTTACACAAAGTTTACATCCATGATACAGATGTGATTAATTACCACACTTTTTATGAAACAAAAAAACATTCCATTTAATAAACACTATCGTCACGACTGTAAGACCATCAATGATGCCAGCCGGTTGGTCAACCTAAACAACATGTATTTATATATATAGGAAATACAAAATGAGAATGAAATTTACACAACCAAAGGCCGACACTTCTCTCTTTTAAATCACACACACACACACACACACACACACACACATATATATATATTAAAGAGTGGTTTTAAGACCATCTCCGATGGCTTCCACAGAAAAATAAATCATTAACATTAAACGGTATACGATCCGTTAAATGAACTCAAACCATGCCAGGGTAAAAACATAAACATTACATTACATTACAGTGCCATGATAATGGCTAAAGAGACGACACAAACCGAAGAAGGGTTTCATAAAACAAATTACGAATTTTGAAACCGAAAAAACTACTTATCTTTAATTTGATGAGGCTACCCTTTGAAACCTCACGACCTTTTCATAGGATGACCTGCAACCAAGCCATGGTTGGGTAAGCATGGGTCACAACCTTTAAAGAAATTGAAAGAAAAAGAAAAAGAAAATGGATTTTAAACCATGGATACCTTACCTGGGGGTTTGGAAGCACGAGCCTAGGATAAGGTGACCATGTTTCCTGCCTCTCCAATGCCTTCATACTACACATTTTTGCAAGTTACAGTCAGTGTTATGGCTGGAATGTTAAAACAAAATGAAATGCACATGTTTTAAATCTTGGATAAACCCTTACCTTGGAATTTGGCAGTGAGAGACAAGGGTCAGTCTCCCACTCCTTAGGCTAGGTTCATCCTAGTATAAAGATAAAATAATAAAGGGCATGTAGAAATAAAGTACATCACCTATGTAGACATGGTTGAAATTTTCAAAAGGAGCTAGCCATTGCAATCATCAACAGAACCTGTTGTAACCAACGTGACAAAGATATTAAAAATAGAAGAAGTAAGAAATAGAAATATGCTAAGTAATTCTAGAAGTAACGCATGTAAATATTTTATTTATTTATGATTTTTAGGTGTGTTACATGTTCTTTCCTTAGGATGGCCGAGCGCTATGCAAGCACTCCCCAACATTCCTCGTCATCGCTTCCCTCCGATCCACTTGAGGATTTGGCTTCCCAATGCTTCTTCAACGTGCAACTCTCCAACGTGTGTCCACACTCTAGTCTTAATGTACCTTGCACTTGTTAAGGGTGAGTGCGGGTATCGCTGAGGGGAGAGCACCCATTCATGGTACACATGCCCCATTTGGTCATTCTGTCGATTTGGTAAGAACCTTCCTCATGTTTTTTCTTTTTCAACCGAACATCACTTTTCCCACTTAGGTGCCCAAGTTATCCTCTTGGGAAGGAGTGCTTACTCCTTTGGCATGAAGGTGGTGTGCTTAAGGGTGCTAGGACCGATGGGTATAACATCCAGGACCTCACGTGTTCTTCTTCTATCGAAATAGAAACTCTATGTTAAGATCAAATCCTCTTACTTCTCAGAGTGAGGAGAGGGTTTTCCTCTTCGAGATATTTTTCCACTCTGTCCTCCTCCTCTGCGATTTCTTCCAAAAGGGTAGCCCAAATCCCATAGCTAAATACTCTTTTAGGAAAGAACCCTAACCACCTCCCTTCATAAGATTCACAAGTGTGTATATATATATACCACTTATGGTTCGTTTTTTGTTTTTCCATGAATATTTTTTGTAACTACATAAGGTATAATACAACATGTGTCAAGTATTTTAAATATATTCTTATTATTATAAAAGATTTAATGATATTTAATCTCTACNCTTTGTAATAATAAATATATATTTATAATATATAAATCAACCCATTATTTCTTCATTTCTTACTTTAATATATATATATATATATGTTTACACTTTTTTTGAATTACATTATATTTGTAATAATTATTCATAATGACTTCATTTATGAAATAAACATAATACTTCCCATCCTCTTATCTATTTTTAAGAACAATATCTTTATGGCTTTATATTATTAATATCCTTTCTTTTTATTATACAATCTTTGTCATCAAGGAATATTTGTCTCTTTTAACTTTCATACATAGACACCCTCATATATTATATTATATTATATCTAGCTAGCTAGCTATCTATCTATCTATCTATCTATATATAGTTAGTAAATGAGTAATGATACTTTGACATAATTATCATTCTCATAATAAGATTTAACTATGTCCCTTATAAACTTGCATAGCCATAATTAATGGCTAACTTTATGTTAATATATGAATAATAGGAAGTCACGGTAATTAGCTAATCTAACTTACTATTGGTGTCAATTTAGGATGACATTTAAAATTTGTAAACCAACAAGTAAATACTTTCGATGACACGTGTCATCGATCGATTCATGACTTCTCAACCAATTGAATCTCCGCTTAGTGGATTCATCCCCCATTGTTTAGTTCGGTCAAGTCCTTCAGTCTCCCAAGTATACTAATTTAAGTTACAAATTAGTAAATTTATAATCAATACTTATAGTTTTTTTATCCGTGAGGCCATAACCTTAACCTTCTGGCCAAG
>LPNX010264107.1:213949-252767 GCA_001517045.1 Pseudotsuga menziesii
ATACACATGACAGTGCCATTTCATTCTTTCAGAGTCTTCTTATTTGCTTTCAGACTCCTTAAAATTGAAAGCAACCACGAGCATTAACTGTCATGGGCTCGCGAAATCCACATGACAGTGCCATTTCATTCTTTCAGAGTCTTCTTATTTGCTTTCAGACTCCTTAAAATTGAAAGCAACCACGAGCATTCACTGTCATGGGCTCACGAAATCCACATGACAGTGCCATTTCATTCTTTCAGAGTCTTCTTATTTGCTTTCAGACTCCTTAAAATTGAAAGCAACCACGAGCATTAACTGTCATGGGCTCACGAAATCCACATGACAGTGCCATTTCATTCTCTCAGAGTCTTCTTATTTTCTTTCAGACTCCTTAAAATTGAAAGCAACCACGAGCATGAACTGTCCTGGGCTCGTAAAATCCACCGGATAGTGCCATTTTATATCCACACTTTTTCAAAGCAATCCCCCCGTGCCTCTTGGCGCTATGATCAATCCTCTTGGCAGCACCTCCAATCAGGTCGCCTTTGTTCAGAGTATTCTGCAGTCTCCTACCATGTTACCACAACTCGAGTCTCCCTCAGCCCAGTGAACTGCCCAGATCCCTTCCAGCTATGATCTCTTTCCCACCAATCAGTTTCATGTGCTGCCCGATCACCCCCGCCATCGTACTCTGAACAAAGGAAGTTTGAGTCCACCCACTTTACTTGCCCAGTTCGTCCCACCAGTTTATCACTATTACCATCCGTACTATCACATTTCGGTTTTGCACCTCGCGCTCCTGTCAAGGAAACATCATTGCCTTGATAGTTGCAGGTCTCCCTCTGTCGACGACAGCCCCTCTATTCCAGAGGATAGACCCAGAGGTCCCTGCGTCTTGGACCCACCACCATCTGTGGTGAGTGCCTACGGACCATTTTGAAAGGAATCATCATTGCCTCTCCGAATGGTTGTTTCTCACATGCTCGACTTCAGTACCTTATTCGCATCGTTGAGAATCGCGCAGGATATATATCCTTTCCATTATGTGTCGAAGACCCCGGATTTCCCCCGACTCTAGCACATTGGTGAGTCACTTCGGAACGCCCAGTTATATGTTCCCGTGGATATTCGGGCTGCGTTGGCGATTGTATTCGGAAGCCATCCAGTTCTATGCTTCCTTGAGTACCCAGTTCAGTTCCAGTTCAGTGTACCATTGTGAGCATGATCCTAGTCACTCTGATCCAGCAGCTCACCAGTGCCTTTGGTACCACATTCAGTAGCACTGCTATCATTCCAGTATTTCAGTTGTTCAGCTCAGTAGTATGTTCCAGATTTGTGTCCCCCCCTGGACACTTATGATATATACAGCAGTTCCTATGTATCCTACAGGTCCCTCTTTTCGGGGCTCACAGTTATTTTTCATGTATCTTGATACGAGCATGGGTATGCCCGCCTCGTCTATCTATTGAGATATTTCCTCATCCAGTATTTGAGGACCATTTATATTCTTATGTTATATTCTGATACGAGCATGGGAATGCCCGCCTCGTCCATATTATCAGATGATCCCTCATCCATTATTGAGGTTATGTACCTTTTAGTCCTTGCAGGTGGTTCGAGATCGGTGTCCCGGACTTCAGTTGCTTTCTTCTCTTTTCCACACCCCAAGCAAACCATATATGACTTATGATGTCCATCGGCCATACGATGAGCTCCTGCCCTCGCACATCAGGGGGCAATCTGTTAACACCCAAAAATGGTTAACTACCTCATCTACCTCACTACATGGCTCATTTGTCCATTTGCCTACCTTATTTCCCTGAAAATCCCACTAAAAAGGCTCCAAAAGGCCTAAAATGCCTCCAAAAGGCTAAAAAACCCCTTTTTCCTCCAAAAATAACCAAAATTCCTCTAAAAATAGCAAAAATCCCCAAAAGGGAAGAAAAGGAATAAAAATAATGAGGAAAAAGGAGGAAAACCCTAAAACAGCAAAAACCCTAAACAAGCTGCCCTAAACCATATGGTTTCCAAAAACCATGGGCCAGCATTCCACCACTAAAAAACTATAAATAAGTGGTGAAGACCCCTCATTTCACATCCACAGTAAAAAGCACCCTTACTCTGCCAAAACATCTCGTGAAACCCTAGCTCACCATCAAGCTATTTTCACCATTGAGACCCCTTTTGGCCTATCTTCCACCATCGGAAAAAGAGAAGTAGCAGCTCGGAGCTCGGAGCCACCGACATCGGACCAGCGCAACGGACTCCACCAACCTCCACATTGGAGGTAATACAAACAAAACACCATTATTTATATTGTTATTGTCTTTTTAAATCCTGTTATTTACTTCTAGTTCTTTAGCGTAATTTCTACTTTTTACTTTTTTATTTCTATTTCATTGAACTGCTACTAAGGAATCCAGATTTCTTAGTAGGTGCTCATTAGCACAAGCTAGGGTGAAAACCCTAGCCACAAGATGATAAATTCTGATCCTGGAAGTAGAGGATCTCCCTAGTCCTGGAAGAAAATGAGTTGGACTCCTATATCAGTGAGGAGGTTCCAGTTCCAGAGGGAGATGAGGCTAAGGCCTTACATAAGAAGAAGTTGGTTATGGAAAATATGATTATTTCTGATTCAATCAAGGATCATCTTATACCACAGGTGTCCTCCCTAAATACACCTAAAGCTATGTTTGATGCCCTAACCAAATTGTTTCAAGGGAAG
Organism: Pseudotsuga menziesii; assembly: GCA_001517045.1. Lineage (NCBI taxonomy): Eukaryota > Viridiplantae > Streptophyta > Pinopsida > Pinales > Pinaceae > Pseudotsuga > Pseudotsuga menziesii. The sequence continues at coordinate 216,657 of LPNX010264107.1, forward strand.
AACATAAACAGGAAGATGACTTTGAGAAACCAGCTGAAGAATGTAAAGATCCAGAATGTAGAAACCATCTAGTCTTACTTTACAAGGGCCTCTCAGATCAAGGAACAACTGGAAGTAGTAAATGAAGAAGTAGAAAATGCAAAGATTGTAATGACCACCTTGAATGGTCTCCCTAGATCATGGGACTCCTTTATTCAAGGAATCTGTGCCAGAAAGAAGTTAGTCAAATCCAGCAGACTATGGGAAGAATTCTCTCAAGAATAAGCTCGAATAGTAGCTTGAGAAGAAAAGATGGGAAGTGAAGATCAAGCTCTCACAGTACAATCCAAGAAATCCAGATCTAGCCTACCACAGAAGTAAGTCCTCTCATCAAAGGAATAACTCTAGAAATCCTAGAGATTTGTCTAAGTACATTTGCTATACATGTTATGAAAGAGGACATTTTGCTAGAGACCGTCCTAAAAATAAAAGTAGCTCTCACAAGAAGAAGGGAAACAAGAGAAGACATCATGCTCATGCTGCATAGGATGATGAACCTTCCACAAAGAGAAACAGACAAGTCAGTGATGATTCTTCAAGTGATGAAGAATATGTTCTGATCATTAGAGGAAATTTGGGGTCTAAAATGGGCCTCCTAAGGAAAATAATAAAATAATAGTGAAAATAATAAAATAATAGTTAAAATAATAAAATAATAGTTATTAATTTTGGAGGAAGAAAGAAAAACTACTTTTTGTGTTCATATTTTCGACATATCTCCTTGTGTTTTTACTCAAATTCTGAGCAGGGGATCTCATTGGATGCGGAATTTAATTCCAGATCCAACGAGTACCCACACTGTATACTTTTGATGGACACCGCTATCCCAAAAACAAGAAATACCTGAAAAAATGTGATGATGACATCATCATCACGTTTTTTCAGGTATTTCTTGTTTTTGGGATAGCGGGGTCCATCAAAAGTATGCAGTGTGGGTACTCGTTGGATGAGGAATTAAATTCTGCATCCAACGAGCTCCTCCACTCAGAATTTGAGTAAAAACACAGGGAGATATGTCGAAAATACGAACACAAAAAGTAGTTTTCTTTTATGACAAATATGTCAATTCAACCATTATAGTTGACTCATTTTATTGAAATTCTATTGGTTCTTGAATTCCAACTCAGAAAATGTATTGTTGGTGCATTTTCTTATAAGGCCCATTTTAGACCCCAAATTTCCTCTAATGCTCCACTCTCACGAGAACTATCACACATGGCAGCAATGATTGGATTATAGACAGTGGTGCTTCCAAGCACATGATAGGATTCAAGGAATCCTTTGTGAAATTATCTGAACATGAATCACCTCACAAGGTGAAAATTGGAGATGACTACCAGTATCCAATAAAAGGTAGTGGGGAATCCTCATACAAGCTAGACTCTGGAAAGTCTGTGAAAATGAAGGAAGTATTGTTTGTACCAAGACTAAAGAAGAATCTCCTCTCCATATCTGCATTAAATGCAAAAGGAATGAGGGTTTCATTTATAGATGGTCAAGTCATCATGTGGCCAAAAGGAAAGACCATTAATGATGCAGTAGTGATTGGGGAACAAGAAGGAGGCTTATACAAATTGAAGGGACATCCAGAACAAGCTTTGGTTCATGACTCAGTAGAACCAAATGGGCTTTGGCATAGAAGGCTTGCACATGTGCATTACAGAGCACTACCACTTGCAAGAAAATATGTTGAAGGTCTCCCAAAAATGCAGACAAAACATGAAGGTGTATGCAAAGGATGTGAGAAAGGGAAGAACACAAAGAAGACATTTCCAAGTACCGAAAGCAAGGAAAAAGGAATGATCTTGGAAATCATCCACTCTGATGTATGTTGTCCAATGACATCTAGCTCACTAAGCGGGTATGTATACTATGTTTCTTTCATTGATGATTTTTCTAGGAAGACATGGATTTACTTCATGAAGAACAAAGATAAAGTTTTCAGCAAGTTCAAAGAATTCAAAGCCTTGATTGAGAACGACACTGAAAAGAAGATCAAGACCTTTTGATCAGATAATGGTAGAGAATTCACTTCGAATGAATTCAAAGAGCTATGTAAAGACTCGGGGATTAAGAGGGAGTTGTCCACTCCTTATAATCCACAACAAAATGGGATTGCAGAAAGGAGGAATAGAACTATCATGGAAGCTGCAAGAGAAATGCTTCATGATCAAGCTCTTCCTATGCATCTTTGGGTAGAAGCTGCCAGAATAGAGGTGTATGTACATAACCATACTCCACACAAAGTACTCGAGAACAAGACTCCTGAAGAAGTCTTCTCCGATAAGAAACCAGAAGTCAACCATCTCAAAATATTCAGTTGTTTAGTGTACATTCACATTCCAAAAGAGAAGAGGACAAAACTAGATCCTTCTGGAAAGAAGGGTATATTTGTGGGATACTCTGAAAGCTTGAAGGCTTACAGAATATACTTCCCAGGGTTCAAGAATATTGACATTAGTAGAGATGTAACATTTGACGAAGATTCAACCTAAATCAAATCCAGGAAGAAACTAGATGAAGAACTTGAAGAAACAAGAGAACCCATAATTCATGGTACAACCATGAATGAAGAAATTCAAGAAGAAGATCGAGAATTATAAGAACCTCAAGAACCTGTAGATCCACCTCTGGAGAAGAATCCTCATAAGAGGAAACCTTCTTGGGTATGTGAAATTATCCAAGGTGCAGAAAGATATGGAGCTTTAGAAGAAACACCAAGAGGAAGAAAGAGAACTAGATCTTGCTCTAGTTACATAGCCTTACTATGTGACATTATTGATAAAGAACCTCCCAACTATGAAGAAGTGGCAGAATGGAAAGAGTTGAAGGATGCTATGATCGAAGAGTATCAATCGATCATGAAGAATGATGTTTGGGATGTTGTCCCAAGACTAGAAGGGAAGTCCATTGTAACTTCCAAATGGATCTACAAGATCAAGCATGGTGTAGATGGCAGCATCGAGAAACATAAAGTAAGATTCATGGCTCGTGGTTTCTCCTAGAAAGAAGGAATAGATTATGAAGAAACCTTTGCACCTGTAGCTAGATACACTTCCATCAGATCAGTACTTGCTTTGGCTACAGTGATGAAATGGAAGATACACCAGATGGATGTCAAGACTGCTTTCTTGAATGGTGTAGTAGAAGAGGAAGTGTATGTGGAGCATCCACTTGGTTTTGAGACACATGACAAATAGTATCATGTATGTAGATTGAAGAAAGCCCTGTATGGCTTGAAATCGGCACCCAGGACATGGTACGGTAGAATTCGTGGTTTCCTATCCAGTTTGGGCTTTACCAAGAGTAAAGCAGATTCCAAACTTTGCTACAAGGTTGAAGATGGAAATCCAGTGATACTCCTACTATATGTGGATGATATGTTTGTAATAGGTATAGATGGGTTGATTGCTAATACGAAGAGGAAACTTGCTGTCGAGTTTGACATGAAGGACTTTGGTATGATGCACTATTTATTAGGCATGGAGGTGTGGTAGAATGCAGATGGAATATTCCTTGGACAAGGGAAGTATATAGTAGAGATTCTAAAGAGATTCGGGATGATGGACTGTAAGGCCATAACCACACCTATGGCATCGAACCTGAAGCTATTGAGTGATGCTTCATCAGAAGCGGTTGATGCTATGATGTATTGTCAGATGATTAGGTCCTTGACGTACTTGACAAACATGAGACTAGATATTTGCTTTGCTGTGAACACCTTGAGCCAGTTCCTGACATATCCGAGACATGTTCACTTGATTGCTGCAAACCATATTCTAAGGTACTTGAAGGGTACAGTTGACTATGGGCTCAAGTATGAGGCAAATTAGAAGATTAACCTAGAGGGTTATGTTGATTCAGATTGGGCAGGCAGTGCCATCGATAGGAAGAGCACTTCAGGATGCTACTTCAGTATGGGATTAGGTGTGATCTCTTGGTTTAGCAGGAAGAAATCCTGCGTGGCACTAAATACAATTGAAGCAGAGTATGTTGCAACTTGTTCAACTAGTTGTGAGGTAGTATGGATGAGGAAGTTACTGTCTGATTTATTTGATCTCCAGATGGATGCTACTTGTATATATTACGGCAACCAGATTTTTGTGAAGTTGTCAGAGAACCCTGTGTTCCATGACAAGTCGAAGCATATCGAGATCAAGTATCACTATATCAGGGATATGGTGCAGAGAGGAGCAATGAAGCTCCAGTATGTTGCGATGGAGGAATAGATAGCTGATGTATTGAAGAAGCCATTGGCTAGAGTGAAGTTTGAGTACTTCAAGGAGAAGCTTGGTGTGCTCCAGATCGAGGTTCCCTCTAGAGGGAAATAATGAGACCAAGAGCCATTATGATTGTTTGGGTACACAGGGTACTCCCAAAAGACCGAACACCTTCAGATACCACTTCACACAAACAGATCATAGATCAACACACCGATGTTTGTCATGTGGTTAAAATCCTCGAGAGGGAAACAGTCCATGGCCCTATCCAAATAGCTACTTGGAGCAATTTATTATGCAAAAGAAAGAAAGTTACATGAGCTTCTCATAATCGACCAACTAGCCAAGGACCCTCTATGCTCTTTAAATAGAGATCATAGACCAATCGAGTGTTAAGCCACAGATGAATGGTAGGTATGATCTAAGAGAAGTTAAACCGTCGGATCACTCTATGTCTAGAACATATCGTGACCATCGGATTATAATATTTACAAATGCATACTAATGCATACTAAAGAAACACACTTTTACCTAACGGATATATTACACAAGTTGATCTTAATTAACTCCTAAGTGTCTAAATATCCTAACATCCCCCCTTAAGAACAAATTGCGATAGGATTGAAGGATTTACAAAAGTGACACCATGAGGAGAAGGAAGGAGGCATTAGAGCCTATCCCCCCTTATGGACACATTCCTGAACTCCTAACATAGACCGAAGTTTAGAAAACTTCGCTTTTGTAAGAGACTTGGTGAAGATGTCTGCAATTTGATCATCTGTAGGGAAATAGAGAACTTCAATAACACTATCATGAAAAAGATTTATGATGAAGTGCATGTGTAGCTCAATGTGTTTGCTGCGTCGATGTAGAACTGAATCATTGGAAATATTGATGGCAATTTGATTGTCGTACCAAAGTGGAGTAGGTTGTTGCTGCTCGAATCCAAACTTTGAAAGGATCTCTCAAAGCCATAAAGCTTCCTGACTAGCATTAACTATGGTTCGATATTTTGCTTCTGCTGAAGAAAGAGCAAGAGCTTTTTGTTTCTTACAAGCCCAAGTGACAGGTCCAGATCCCAGACTGAAAACATAACCTGCAGTAGACTTTTGATCATCAGGATTGCCGGCCCAATCTGAATCAGTGAAACCAATCAACAAAGGTTTCCCCCCCGTACTGTAATGAATCCCAAACTGAATTGTACCTCGAATATATCGAAGTATTCTTTTATCTGCTTTCCAGTGACTTTCATGAGGAGTTTGCATATAACGAAAAACACGACCAATGGTAAAGGAAAGGTCAGGACGGGAATGAGTCAAGTATAAAAGAATACCAACAAGTTGACGATACAAGGTGGCATCTACTTCAGGGGAAGTACAAGTGATAGAAAGTTTGACTCCAAACTGGAAGGGAGAAGGGGCTGGTTTACAATCTTCCATGTGGAAGCGACGAAGAAGGTCACAAGCATACTTAGACTGGGAAAGAAAGATTCCTTCTTTGGTTTGCAAGACTTGGAGACCAAGAAACTAATGCAAATTTTCTAAGTTTGACATTTTAAAATTTTGCTTAAGACTGGATTTCACATGGGTTATAAGGTTAGGAAGGATAAGATCATCAACATAAAGAACAAGTATGATGAGATGGTTTCCTACTTTCTTGGTATAGACATGGGGGTCAGAATGGCATCTAGAAAAACCAGTGTCAAGGAGAAAGCTATCCATTTTGGCATACCAAGCTCTAGGAGCTTGCTTAAGGCCATATAAGGATTTCTTAAGGAGACAAACAAGGCTAGAGTTATTCTGAACATATCCAGGAGGTTTTTCCATGTAAATTTCCTCATGTAAATCACCATGTAAGAAGGTAGACCTGACATCCATTTGATGGACTTCCCAGTTATGTAAGGATGCAAGAGAAAGAACAAGGTAGATGGAGTTCCTTTTTGCTACAGGGGCAAAGGTTTCATTGTAATCAATCCCTTCAACTTGGGAAAAACCTTTGGCAACTAACCTTGCCTTAAGTCTTTCAACACTTCCATCTGATGCATACTTATTTATATAGACCCATTTAAATCTGACAAGTTTTCTTCCTTTTGGAAGAGGAACAAGATCCCAAGTATCGTTCGCCATTAAGGAATGATATTCTTCACCCATAGCTACATCCCAATCTGGATTTCCTTAAGCTTCTGCAAAAGTTTCTGGATCATGATTCTTGGAAACTTGATCCAAAAGAGAAGAGGCTCATTGAAACTGAGAACATGTTTGATGCTGATCTCTAGGATCACCGGCAAGATCATCGGGTGCTTCACATGTTGAACGGACCCATCGAGGAAGTATTGGTGTTGGTGCAATTAGAGGAACATGGGAAGGCAGAGGTGGATTTTCATCCTCACTGTCATCATCAGAAACTGGAGTTGGAAACCTGTCAAGGAAGCTGGAAGAAGAAGAAGAAGAAGGCACAATCGCCTAATCAGGCTCACAGGCCAAAGATGGCACACCCGCCAAGTTAGGCTCGCAGGCTAAGAGATTTTCATCAAATTTAACATCTCTTCTAATGATTATATCATGAGAATGTGGTTGAAGAAGTCTATAACCTTTTACATCTTTAGAATATCCAAAAAATATGCACTTTTCACTTTTAGGCTACAATGCTTTCCGTTTTTCATTTGGAATGTGAGCCCATGCTTCACAACCAAACACACGAAAGTGACTTACATCTGGTTTAATTTTACTCCATCCGTCTTCTGGTGTTATACCCTGTAAAGCTTTAGTGGGTGTGCAATTAACTATGTAATTTGCACAATTTATGGCCTCAGCCCAATATTGAAGACTTAGTCCCTTAGATTGGATCATACAATTAGCCATTTCTTTTAAAGTGTAGTTCTTCCTTTCAGCTACACCATTTTGTTGTGGTGTATATGGAACAGTGTGTTGTTGTTGGATTCCTTGTTCAGTGCAAAAAGTAGTGAACTTGTTGTTAACATATTCTCCTCCATTGTCAGATATTAACTTAATAATTTGATGACCAAATTGTTTTTCAACAAGAGCCTTGTAGGCTAAGAACATGTTAAATACTTCGCTCTTAAGTTTTAGGAAGTAAACCCAAGTGCGTCTGGAGTAGTCATCAATGAAAGTTAAGAAATATTTGAAACCAGAAAAGGAAGCAGATGGAAGAGGGCCACACAAGTCACTATGCACAAGCTCCAAGGGAACCGAGGTGTGCCAAGAGGCACGTTTGTCAAAACTGTCCTCATGATGTTTTTCGAGTACACAACCGGAACAGACACCATCCTTGCAAGATACCAGTGGAAGACTAGTCACCATATTGTCTTTACATAGTTGTTGCAATGAGCGATAATTTAAGTGACCAAATCGCTCATGCCAAAGTTTGCTCAAGTTATCACTATGAGCAACAAAAACTGAAGGAAAAGGTGATGACCCAAAGTTGTTAAATTTGTACAACCTGGTAATATCATCAACAGTTCCAGTAGCAATGATATTTTGAGGATTTTTAAAATCCTTGATTACAACTTGGTGAGGTGTAAACGTCACAGTTTTACCTTCACCTGAATGAGTAATTTGATAGACTGATAAAAAATTGCGAGAAATTTTTGGAACACATAGTACATCACTAAAATGACCATTTTCTACTGGAACTATTCCAGATCCTACAACACTTAGAGATCTATCATCACCAACAAATATTTGTTTGGTGTTACATTCATGCATAGTAGAAAACATGGCTTTATCCTTAGCCATATGATAAGATGCTCCAGAATCAATGAGCCATTCAATTGAAGTAGAAGAAGAAGATGCAGTATAAGAGTAACCAAAAGCACAAAGTGCATGTCCATGAGAGTTAGATTCTGAAGACGAATCTAGGCTGATGTGGTGCTTCTTCATTGTTGCTTCCAAGGCTGCCATCTTCTTAAAACACTTAGATTCATCATGATTATCTTTCCCACAAAAATTGCATTGATGCTCAGTCTTCTTTCCTTTTTTCTTGGATCCTTTGTCATTTTTTAAAGAAGGAGCTGACTGAGAGGGTTTGGGACCCTTGTTGTTTTGCTTATTATTGCGAAAATTCTATTTCTTGGGAGGCTTGGACTTTTCTTTCTGTTGGGACAATAAGGCTTTCCCAGATGTATCTGCATTGTTAATTATTCCAAGATGAATGAGCTTATCTTGCTCTCTAATTAAGGAATCACAAAAGGATTCAAGGCTAGGCTCTTGATAGCTAGCTACAATCAAGGATTCTTTCATGGAGTAGAATGTAGATACAAAAACAGAATATGCAGGTTCAAGTTTGGAAAGAATATGATAAATACATTGTTTGTCTTCTTTCTTAATCTTGCATTCTGCACATAAGAGTCTAAGATTTTTATACTTAGATAAATAGTCTTGAATGCATGAAAAATCATTTGGATTCAAGGAAATCAACTCATTCTCGAGTTGATGACCCTGAATTTCATTATGTTTACCAAACACAGATTCCAACTTTTCCCAAGCTTTATCAGGTTCATCAATGTCAGATATGCGGAATCGCAAATAAATAGAGATTGCCATCCCAATCAATCCACGAGCTTCATCACATCTATTTTCCCATTTAATTTTCTTATCATCATCAGTGGGTTCTGTTTCTTTCCCTGAGGTTATCCTTAAAAGTCCCCTACTTCGTAGAACATCTTCCATACGAGATTTCCATGAGAAATAGTTAGAACTTATAAGTATAATATCACAAGGGGCGGCCATACTGTAAAATTATGGCTGAAAGAACAGAAACTAACTGTCTAGATGCAAAGAGCTCAAAAAAATATGTGGTTTTAAAAAAAAGGGCACTTAAAACGGATTCTGGATGATGAAGTTATGCTTGATCAAAGAAAATGTTGAAGATGTCTCCAATAGTGACGTGGTAGATATTAACTTGACCAACTAAAAAAAAGAAGCCCCCTCTTCCCAAGATCAACCTTTGATAATCACTTTTTACAATAAAGTTGCTTTGAAGTGAATCACTTTTGTAGAATAAGTGATGTTCACTTTTACAATAATGTGACTTTTTAAATAGTGAGGCAATAAATTAAAAGACTTAAGTGACTCACTTTTATTTTATTTTATTAATGTGAGATGCACTTTTACAATAAAGTAACTTGAAAATAGAAATTGCATGCACTAAAAAGTAGCTTTATAAGACTTGAACTCAAGACTTATCAAGGTGTAAAACAACTTTGGACCAAGTGAGCTACGTTTAAAAAGTTAGGTAAAACTATGAAAAGAGGAAGGGGGCTTCTTCTTCTTTTTTTTACTCTTCTCTCTCATTTTCTGTGCTTGCTTTTTTTTTCTACAAATCACAAAAAAAAATGAAAAAATAAAAACAAAAAAACTTTTTCCACACAATGGGGTTAGATCTTGGTTAGCTTACCCGGAAAGTCTACGTTTTCAATTTTTCTCACTGTTTCTAATTTGCCGTGATCACACAAATTGCATGGCAAAGAGCATACGTAGCCAAAAAGACAAGAAAAAAAATTTCCCTTACTGTTTTTGATTCGCCGCAATCGCGCAAGGTGCACAGCAAAGAGCATACACAGTCAGGGAAAACAACAGTCCGAGACTAAAACATAAAAGATCTAATAATAAACTGATAAAATATGAGAGATTAAAAAAATAAATCCGTCACTGTAACATTATACCTTCAGATTTGCCGAAATGGGTCTTTATGGAGCAAACGGAAATTGTTTTTGGTGAAATGAAAACTATTTTCCAATGGAAATGGCACTCTGGACGCAATGGAACAGCTCCCAAAGGCCACAAATGCACAAAAAAACTAGAACCAGAAACCATTTCAAAGTTTCAGCAACACCGGTTCTAGATCTTGATCAAAACTGAAAGCGGCTCTTCATAAAAGCTCTGATACCATGTTCAGGTACACAGGGTACTCCCAAAAGACTGAACACCTTCATATACCACTTCACACAAACAAATCACAGATCAACACACCGATGTTTGTCACGTGGTTAAAACCCTCGAGAGGGAAACAGTCCACCACCCCAGCCAAATAGCTACTTGGAGCAATTTATTAAGCAAAAGAAAGAAAGTTACATGAGCTTCTCATAATCGACCAACTAGCCAAGGACCCTCAATGCTCTTTAAATAGAGATCATATACCAATCGAGTGTTAAGCCATGGATCAATGGTAGGTATGATCTAAGAGAAGTTAAGCCGTCGGATCACTCTATGTCTAGAACATATCGTGACCGTCGGATTAGAATATTTACAAATGCATACTAAAGAAACACGCTTTTACCTAACGGATATATTACATAAGTTGATCTTAACTAACTCCTAAGTGTCTAAATATCCTAACAATGACATGGTGAGAGGATTAGGTTCCCTCCATGGTCAGATGTAAGGGATGAGCCATTCTATCATGGTGAGAGGATTTGCTTCCTTCCATGTCAAATATGAGTGCTAAGCCATTCTGATGTGACTATAAAATTGGTCCCTACATGATCAGATGTAATGGCTGAATGCCATTCTTGGAATGGAAGAACCTAGTCAGTTACCAGGAAAACTCAGTCTGGGACTGAGGTCCATTTTGATATGACTGTAGGATGTAGTTTTACATGATCAGATGTGAGCACATGGCCATTCTGATGTGATTGAGGGATGTGTTCCCACTTGATCAGATATAAGGGCTGATGCCATTCTCTAGGAGAATGGACGCACCTAGTCAGTTACTAGGAATCCTCGGTCTGGGAATGAGAGCCCTTCTGATGTGGTGTTTTTGAACATGGTCGGATGCCAAGTTCAGAGCCCTTTCGATGCGGTGTTTTTGAACATGGTTGAATATAAGAGTTTATCCTTTTCGATGCGGTGTTTTCAAACATGGTCGAATATAAGTGCTGAGCCTTTTCGATGCAGTGTTTTGGAACATGGTCGGATGTAAGTGCAGAGCCCTTCCGATGCAGTGTGTTCGCACATGATCAAATATAAGTGCTGAGCCATTCTGGCATAATGTGTTTACACATGGTCAGATGTGAGTTCTGTGCCTTTTTGACAAGATGAGGTCAAATGTGAGTGCTGAGCATTCCTTTCTGACAAGATGAGGTCAGATGTAAGAGCTAGGCAGGCCATTTTGACTTAGGGTCAGATATAAGCGCTGATGAAGACCTACATGAAGGGTAGGCCTACAACCAGCATGAAAAAGGGTTGGCTCTATAGAACTTCTTATGACAAGAAGAATCTAGATATAGCCCCGATGATGATAACGATCTAAACTTGATGATGATCCAGATCAAGTGATGGTCCAGATGTGATGATGATCCAGACTTGATGATGATCTATATTAAGTGATGATCCAGATTTGATGATGATACAACGATGATCCAGCAGTGATGATCCAGTGGTCGTGATGATCCAGATCCCATGATGAAGAAGACTTGAAGAAGACGATGATGAATTGAAGACGAAGAAGACTTGAAGATGAAGACAACTTGAATATGAAGACAATTTGAAGATGAAGATGACAAGATGATACAGTCGATACAGAGAAGAATACCAGTGCTGAAAATTGTGTCGAAAGAATACCTTCCTAGTTAAGAGGGAGTGTTGATGTAATTGTAACTTCGGAATGTATTCATTTATATATCTTATGTCTTGTACCCCGATGTTTATTCCAGGATGTGTCTGTAATGTAATTGAGTCATGTCATGACCCGATGTTCTGATCGGGAGGATCTATAATGTAAACAAGTCATGTCAAGTCATTGTGGGTAACCGTTCTATTGTTCAAGGGTTAAAGTCCCCACAGTTCTGGGGAACTAGGGTTATTAGACTCAGCTAGTGAAGTCGGCCCTAGTTGGGTTTAGTCAAGTTGAGAATTAGTATAAATAGAGAGTGAGCCTCTCTATTTATCACACACTCACTCACACTCAGTTGTATTGCATAGCTGAGGAAGAAGAAGACACTGGGGCTAGGAAGAAAGAGGTTGCTGCTGTTAGGAGATCCTCTTATTGTTTTGGGGTTTTACTTTTCATGCTGATTCTATCTCTAAGGAAGTTGCCTAGTTTTCTCCATTTATGGTTTCCCCGAGGAAAAACACTGTGTTCATTGCTTCTTGTATTTGATTGATGTACTTGTTATTCTCTCAGTTAAAGATCCTAATAATGCTAGCTTAATGTTAAAAATCTAACAAATGTTTTCTGGCTTGTCCTTCATATATCTTTTCCAATCTAAAATAGAATCATAAGCTTTGGAATCTTGCTCTCTCTTTTCAACCTTTTTTTCAAGGAAAACAGACATCTGACCAAAAGCAATGTGGGTTTCATAAATATCATTCATAGTCTAGAAAAATTCAGTTATTAAATCGTAATGCTCCTGATTTGTTTTAATAACCAATTCTTTAAATTATTGTTGTGAAAACCTAGAGAACGAAGATGAAGTTGCACTTGTAGTTGCATCTTCACATTGTTTCTCAAGTAAGGCTATCATCTGCATCAAGGTAACATTTGTAATCTTCTCATACCGCAACTCATTCTAAAGGGAAACATTCTTCACCTGTACTTCATTGTATTTGTCCTGAGATGTCTTCATAAGATTTGCAATATGAAATTCATGCTCTCTTTTGTTTTTTTCTAGCTCTTCCTCCAGTTTTCTTATCTCTTCTTTTATTCTATCAAATTCTCTATTTAGTGTATTCACAGCATGAAAATTTGCACCTGTGAATTCTCCCAAAGTAGCAGCAGTATCTGCAGCATCTAATTGTGGATCACCAGACTGCTAAGTCCAAACTATTTGGTTAGAGAGAGATGTATCCATATCACCTTGATCTCTGCTTCTCTTTTTTCCCTTCTTAACCACTGATTTATTAGACTTATTGTAATGATATTCTCCAAGAGAAATTATAATATCCTCATTAAACTCATCTCTTGACTCAGTAGTACAAGAGATTCCAGCTACCGTGGAAACCAAAGAGAATGTCTGAGTTACAATGGGGAAAGGCATAAGCAAAGTAATGTGAGTAGCAAGTGATGGAGAAGGAGAGTTGTCACTACAACTGCTTCATAAGTTGAAGAGATAATTGGAATGGTGGTAGTTTCAGGGATTGGAATAGGAATGATGACAGCTTGAAATGATGATGAAGACACCAAGACCTTCTCAGAAGTTGATGATGATGGTAAAGTAAATGAGGGCATGTGTAGAGGGATCTTCAAAATTGGGGTTTCCTCAGCAATAAAATGCAACGTGGGAGTTTGAAATGAAGGAGGTATCATAGGAGAAGATGTAGAAGTTGCAGTGTGGTAAAGTTGAGATAATGAGGGAGGTACGATATCTCCAATAGGAAAGGTAGAGATAACTTTGATGGATGAAAGGAGCAATGTTGAATACAAGGATCTAGGCATAGAATTTGATTGCAAAATGCTGAAAATAGGGATGGAAACCTTCTTACCATGACCATTAAACAAATCCGAAAATGCTTGCAACTGGTCATCCACTTATTCCAAAATAGGCATAGGAGAAATTTCTTCTTCTTCAACATCAAAATCAGTTAAATTGATAGTAGGAACTATAGAGGAAGAAACCTAGGTCTTTTGTATTTTGAATGGCTTCTCTTCAGGTGGATCATCAAAAGTTTGAGTAACTGCAACAACTATTTGAATATCAGCAATAGAATGAACAACTATATCTACCTAAGTATATAAAACAAAAGTGATCATACTTAACCTTTGTTTGAACTACTGGGAAGTATGAATCAAAGTTTTCATTTATTGGGAAACAGTTTCCTGTGGATGATATTCCATAAGACCATTACCTTTATTCTCACCTAAACCTGTCACCACTGATGGAACTTTGGTTAGCTGAGCTTTCTTTTCTTCATTGTTCTTTTTTACCTTTTCCAACAGACCCAATTATAATGCCCTGTAGCTCCAGATCCTATCTCTGTACTCCTTCTAATAATGTAGGATAAGACTCTGTTCTTATTTACTTTTGGCCCTCGCCAAAACCTCAGGAAAGGTATCTACTCCCCTGTATATAAAAGATGGAGTCATCAGGGATATCTTCATGAATAAAACCACCTTTGATATGGTTTTGCTTGAAGTGAGCATCAAGAAACCCTTTGGGATCATGTTGTCTCTTACTAGAAAAGCCAAGTTTCAATGAAACTATGTGCTCACTTAACTCTGTAGCCCATTTTGAGGTTGGGATGGCCAATGAACCGAGATACAGAGGGAATTTAGGAAAATTTTTTCTCTTAGGTACAACGAGTCTCTTGTAAACCCCTTCGGTGACAGTCTGGAAAGACACCTCCTCAAGGACTAATATATCAAGTACAACCTTGGGCAACCTGTTGATAGCACTGCTACCCAAAATTCTGAAATATGCAAAGGACTCACCAATGTACCAATCACCCATTGTAGCAATGAGATTCTTGGCCTCAGTGGAAAAGGTAGGAGCCTCCTTTTTGAAGATTAGGAAATAAATGCGGCTAAGGAAGTTTTCACAGATGTCATAGAATGTCACATACCTCAATTTTGTAAAATTATGTAAATTGTTTTATTATATTTCTGAGACATTATGTTAAACTTAATCCTAAGTAGGATTTTATGACTCAGTAGAGTCAACAATAATGGAGTGTAATTAAGAATATTTTATTTTTAATAAATAAATAATGGAGACAATAGCATGGGAGAGTTGTTAAAAGAGGTTACTGGTCAAACTGGTGGATGGAACTAGGTGGAAAGGAAAAAGGACAAGTGGCAGCATCCTCAAACACTTCCTAAGTTGCAGGTGGCAACTTCCCTATATTTGGGGTCATGATTCCCCAAGAAAGTGGAATCAGAGCAGGTGGCTCATTAAATGACAGTTAACCCAACAAAGACCTAGGCAATCTTTTAAAAGAACTCAATGAAGAGAGCTAAGGATGCTCAGATTTTATTCCAGAGAGAATTCATTTAGGTGAATGTTATTCAGGAATTTCATTGAGGAAAGAGGGAAAAAACAGTAAGGAAGTGTTTTTGAGTGGATTGCTGCAGTAACTTGATTTTAGTTATAGCCTCTGGGCTGAGAGAACTGACTGATAGTTCTGAGTTAATACTGAGTTGAAGACTAGTATCAGATTTTGCTGCACCTAGTTCCAGCCAGGGAGACCAGAGCAAGCTTGGGGGTCCTAAGAAGTCGTTGTCTGAGCGCTCTCCAGGAGTTGGTAGGGAGGAACGGCCTCCCATTGCTGTTGTTGTCCACAGCTTAAACAGGTTCTGTCATTTATTTCTTTATGTTTACTGAGTATGAATGGATGCATGTTATGATTATTTTACATGTCTAAGGAGTTAGTTATTTTCAGTAAAAGTTAGTATCTCAGAATGTCAGTAGTTAAATTTACTGTGTTTTTCCACATCTGGTATCAGCAGACCGTACTCCAGCACAGTACCTCAGTATGGTGAAGTAATATCCTTCTAAATCGAGTTCTTATTTAGTTACTTCCAGTAACCACTAATGTCTTACAAATGCCTATGTTATTTTCTCACAGATTTAAACTACCTTCTATTACAGTGTTTTCTTTGCTTCAGTAAATTCTATAGTAAAGGAAAAATAGTAAAAGTTAGATTAGAATTTGTACTATTGTTATATAGTTTTTCTTTCTTGGTGTTTAGATTCTTTTACTTCAAGAAGTTAACTCAAGGAAAGAACAAGTACAGAAATAACATTCTTTTAATTACCGAATACCAGTATTTTAATTATCAAATACCAGTATATTAGTATTTGTAATCACAGCATAGTTGTAAGTAAAATATTTTTAACTAATAAAACAAACTAATTACAATAGAAGGTAAATAGTATAATAAAATACAGATGATTCAATTGTTAGAATAATCAACCCATAGTATTTACCCACTTAGACATTATTTCATTTATTTTGTCTTATTTTCCTAGTCCATGAGTCCCACCATGTGCAAGTTGCTAATTGCCTATCCATAGAGGTCAAACTTGCCATCTTTGACTCATGTAGCACCCTTGAGAGCTTTAGGAATCAAATCTGCTTTATTCCTGGCCTCCTAGGCGCCCATCTGCTTTTTCTGCTTTATTCCCTGCTTTTTCAGTGTTTTAAGGCACATAGGAAAGCAAGACTAGGTGAGGTGAATCAGCTTTGTTGCCTCTTCCTCCTCCACTCATTCCTCCATGATTTTGCATGTATGAGCTGCCATTTGACCACTCTTTAGCTTTCCCATGCGCCCTTGCTAATTCGTGGGGTCCTTGATAGATTTGGGATCAGCTTTTTACACCTATGGGGGATTTGCCTATTTTGGGTAAGCCTGCTTTATGCTAGATTTGGATGCTTCCTCATGCATTCGATTTGCTCATGTATTCTATATATTCAGCAGCCTATGTTATTACAGGGTTGGCTATTGTACACTCAGTTAATATAATTTTGTGTTACAGCTCCATATTCAGTCTCCATTGTTGATAATTTTGCATGATCAATTGTTAATTGCTGTGAGTGAAATTAATCTACTGCAGGCCTGAATTTCTACATCAATTATAAAAGCTATTTACCAAATGTTACAAAGTAAACTAAGAAATTAATATCAAATCTACAGAGGTGTAAGAAAGGCAATATAAACATTATAATAATAGTAAAAGTATTCTATTGCATTTGTTATTTAATTTACAGTAGATTTCCTTTTTACCATAATATTACCACAGAAGCGAACTTACTGCCCGAACTGTAAGAAATCAATAGTCCTTAATCATAATCTTTAAAGGTATCAACTGTGTAGTAGTAAATTTTTCTCCTCATTCTTAAGGGGGTTAAAATTTAAACTGGTTACAGAAACCTTAATGAAAAACACTATTAAAAACAATAATTAAATCCAATACATTTGTGCAGAAAAGAATAACAACCTAATGCCATCCTTTTTCCTTATGCTATAAGTTAAACAAGTCATACTTAAGGAGAATGTAGTATTTCAGTAAAGGCAAGAACTGAACTTGTATTAATAAGTACTATGTGTTATTACCACAGTCTATTGGTAAATTATATAAGTATTATAAGAATCTTTGTTATTTATAATATAGAGAGTATTATAATACTTTGTAAGTAAATCTTGAAATATGTATCTAAGTTGTAAGTGAAAATTTTACTGACAGTATCAAGATAATTAAATAATTAATATATATAAATACTATATTATCATTTGGTATAAACCATATAACATTTACAATTTTCTCATTAACAAAAAGATTAAATTAGGAACTGATATTAACACATAGTCTTCAATTCGCAAATCAAATGTTTATCTTTGCAGGAAGAAAGGATAGAAGTACAGGATGCTTGGAAGTCGAGTTTAAGTGTTTTACACTTCAACATTAATCTAGTGCGGCGGGTGGCAGCTTAACTTATTTATTTCTTGCAAAACAGTGATATTATCCTTCACCGCCAACTAGGGTTAAACCTAGTAATACTTAAAGTACTCAGAAAACATTAATCTAGTGCGGCGGGGGGCAGCTTAACTTATTTATTTCTTGCAAAACAGTGATATTATCCTTCACCGCCAACTAGGGTTAAACCTAGTAATACTTAAAGTACTCAGAAATTTATAAATAAAGAAAGAACTCGTATTATTTACAGCTGGGTTATTAAATATAACATAGTAAGTATTATTTTATTTTAATTCTTTCCCATACTGTAAATAAGGAGAATTACAAGAGAGATACAGTTTTCAAATTTCATAATAACCGAGGGTAAAAACCCTACCCTTTCAAATAAACAAAAGAATAACTATAACTCTGTTTCATTTAATAACCCACTGCTGTAACAGAAGTTTACTTGAAGGCTTAAAGCCTATAAATCTTATAAACATAGTAAACGTGAAGGCTTATAGCCTGTAAATTTAATAAACCCAACATTAATTATAAACGAGGTCTTACACTCACGGCCGTAGCCGGAAAGCTCTGCATAAGAGCTAGGGTTTTACCCATAATGCTAAACTTTAAAAACAAACAACCCAAAAACCTTGAGAACAGAAAGGCCGTATTGACCAACCCAACGCCATCCTTAAAGGATTCATTCAAAGAGGATAAGCCATGGAGATACCAAGGCTTACCGTAGCTGTGGTGCCACAACCCCTTTTTTTCCTTGTAAGCAGAGAAGAATAGCAGAGTCACCTGCAAGAAGACCATTACACAGCAGAGTATTAACTATTGTTTTTTTTAAATGCAAAAGATATGTAATAACATGTATATATGACTGTAATGTTAAAGAAAACAAAGTAATGGTTACCTTATCTATTGATAACCCTCACAGCGTTGCCATTGCCAGTTCGAACAATGAGCCTGCCAATCGATGGCAAAAGATTGGTGTTATTTCGCTCAACCTCTATCAGTAAAAAAGAAACCCCAGTGAAGCAATGGAGAAGATAAAATCCAACAGCTGCAACATCCTTTCTATCATCTATCACACAGCCAGTTGATAGCACCAGCCACGCAATATTGGAAGGATAATCATTCACGCGGGAACAGAGAAAGGTAGGACTGTCTCCCAACCGAGCCAAGCCAAACAACGGTGGTTCTACAGAAGCAAGCAGCAAGTGTATAAACACTCCAATCACCCTCTCAAGGCAGTAGCAGAGCTCACGAGGAGCTGAGGCAGCAGGAGGTCTAATGGCGGTCAACACAACAGTAGCATGGTCCAGAAGGGTTTGCAGAGCGGCCAAAGGCCCGAGAACGAAGGAGGAATGGCCAGTTAGGGTTAAGTCATTGACTTTATAACACCAATGCATGGCCACTAATCAACCACGTAGCATTTTAAATAATTTGCTGCAGGGGTTATCATTCTAAAGTTCAAAACCGTTGATTGCTTCCCAACAAATCATCGCTGGAAGGTTTCTTAAGGAGTTTAAACCTTAGTACAACCTGCATCATATGGTCAATCACGCGTATTAGTCAATGTTTATAAACCACGCATGTTATATTGTTTAATTTATAGCATCGTTACATAAGCATAGAGATTTTTTTATGTTACCAAAGAATAGTAGATTATGATTATAGTTTAGTTGTTATAGCCCACTTTTACATTGCCAACTATTTTGGTATTTTCAAAAGAAGATAAGAAACATAGTTACTCTTTGAAGGGTATATAATAAATGGTATTTCTATTATATTATTCCAAATTTGATTTGGTTTGTTCTAGTACATAAATAGATTCTTATGGATGGAGAGATAACTCTTCCTTGCTATAGTCAAAACATCTTTTGTGACAAATAGACTTTGTCCTTTTTTTTGTTAAACTCAAGATTTATAAAAGACTTCATAAGTTAAGGTATGATAGATAACCTGATTACTCTCTACCTTCTTTGTTTATTAATGTAGCCTTGAGACTTCATAAAGGAATCCAATATGATGAAGTTTAAAAATGATTCTTATAGTGTTTTGGTTTCCATCCAAATGATACTCTTGGAATGAGTTTAGTGTGCTAATAGAATGCTACCCTTAAACTATTAAAGGAGTACTTGTTCAAAATATAACTCATAAATGTTAAGTAAGAAAATTTAAAGATCAATTTTGGTAATATCTTTATCAGTTGAAAATCTGAATAAGATGCAATCTAAGCATAGAATGAAACTGTAACTTGGCTAATAGAAGTAGACCTATGAAATTGTGATCTTTTTACCATGCTAGCTGTCAAGTAAAGAAATAATTATTACATTCTTACACTTACCTTCAGTATGGACATTTGACGGTTTTCGTACTGGTAGACTTTTTAAAATCTCCATGTTTCTTGACAGAATAATTCTCTACCATCTATATGTGTAGAATTCATTCCTCTAGTGTTAAGTCTAAAAGAAACTTTTGAGTAAAACTGATACCTCGAGAAGCATGGAAATTTTCTGACTAGCATGTATATACTTTTATTAATCAAATTGTGTGCAGCAAATAGTATTGTAAAACTATGAGACTGGTTAGCTTCGAACCATACTTCTTACCTGTATACCTGTAATAAAAGAAAACTGCTGCGTTAGCTCAAAAGCTAAGTAAGCTCGGTCCCTCACGAAAAACCCACCTTGTGTTGCAAACAGAAAAACAGTCAGTGACTGAAAAGAAACTGCTCTTAAAATTTAAGTATAATCAAAAGATCATTCAGTTACATAAACTAATCAAACAGTTATTGACTGCATTAAATGTGATTATGTGCTATTTTTAAAGTTTTAAATTTTTCAAAATTTTTGGGGTTCTGACATAGAACCTAGGTACATAATTGGTATCCCACAACTCTACATGGTAGATAGGAAATGGAGGTGCTGGTAAAGTCCAGTTCCATCCCAAATTGCGATAGTGGAACTCAGTACAAAATACGTCGATAATGAATGCTGAAAAGAAGAAATTAGGTTTCTTCCTGGAAGTGGCCTTTTGATAATTCTAGTTTGTTTGGGTACACAAGGTACTCCCAAAATACCGAACACCTAGAGCAACCACTTCACACAAATAGATCATAGATCAACACACAGATGTTTTTCATGTGGTTAAAACCCTCGAGAGGGAAATAATCTGTTGCCCTAGCCAAATAGCCACTTGGAGCAATTTATTATGCAAAAGAAGAAAGTTACAAATGAGCTTCTCATAATCAATCAACTAGCCAAGGACCCTCCATGCTTTATAAATAGAGATCATGGACCAATCGGGTGTTAAGCCACGGATCAATGGTAGGTATGATCTAAGAGAAATTGAATCGTCGGATCACTTTATGTC
This sequence comes from Pseudotsuga menziesii, assembly GCA_001517045.1. NCBI lineage: Eukaryota > Viridiplantae > Streptophyta > Pinopsida > Pinales > Pinaceae > Pseudotsuga > Pseudotsuga menziesii. The sequence goes on from LPNX010264107.1 coordinate 237,651, forward strand.
TAGAACATATCGTGACCGTCGGATTAGAATATTTACAAATGCATACTAATGCATACTAAAGAAACACAATTTACCTAACGAATATATTACACAGATTGATCTTAACTAACTCCTAAGTGTATAAATATCCTAACATCCCCCCCTTAAGAAAAACTTGGGATAGGATTGAAGGATTTACAAAAGTGACACTATTAGGAGAAAGAAAGAGGCATTAGAGCCTATCCCCCCTTAATGACACATTCCTGAACTCCTAACATAGAGCAAATTTTAGAAAACTTCGCTTCTGTAAGAGACTTGGTGAAGATGTCTGCAACTTGATCATCTGTAGGGAAATAAAGCATTTCAAGAACATGATCATGAACAAGATTTTTGATGAAGTGCATGTGTATCTCAATGTGTTTTCTGCGTTGATGTAGAACTGGATCTTTAGCAAGCTTGATGGCACTTTGATTGTCGCACCAAAGTGGAGTAGGCTGATGTTGCTTGAATCCAAAAACTGAAAGGATCTATCGAAGCCATAAAGATTCCTGGCTGGCATTAACTGCGGCTCGATATTCTGCTTCTGCTGAAGAAAGAGCAAGAGTTTGTTGTTTCTTACAAGCCCAAGTGATAGGTCAGATCCTAGACTGAAAACATAACCTGCAGTATACTTTCGATCATTAGGATTGCTGGCCCAATCTAAATTAGTGAAACCAACCAACAAAGGTTCCCCCCTATACTGTAATGAATCCCAAACTGAATTGTACCTTGACTATATTGAAGTATTCATTTTGTTGCTTTCTAGTGACTTTCATGAGGTGTTTTCATATAATGGGAAACATGACCAATGACAAAGGAAAGGTCAGGACGAGAATGAGTCAAGTATAAGAGACTACCAACAAGTTGATGATACAAGGTGGCGTTTACTTCAAGGGAAGTACAAGTGGCAGAAAGTTTGACTCTAGACTGGAAGGGAGAAGGGGTTGGTTTACAATCTTCCATGTGAAAGTGATGAAGAAGGTCACAAGCATACTTAGTGTTAGAATAATCAACCCATAGTTAGCTACCTTAGACATTAATTAATCCAATTTTTGTCTTATTTGCCTAGTTTCCATATTCCACCTTATGCAAGTTGTCCTCCACACATCCAAAGTGGTCAAACTTGCTAAATTTGAGTCATGGAGTGCTTGGGAAACCACTTGGAATCAAATATGCTTTATTCCTGGCCTTCCTAGAGCATGTCTACTTTTCTGCTTTATTTCCTGCTTTTTCTGAGTTTTAAGGCAATTGGAAAAGTTTGACTAGGTGAAGTTAACTTGTTTTTTGTCCTCATCATCCTCCACTCTTTTCTCCTAAGGAAATCATTTTTTATTTTTCCTTCCATCATCTATTATCTTTCCTAATTGATTTTTCCAATTCGTGAGCTCCTAGACAGATTTGGAAACTGCTTTATGCACCTATGGGGGATTTGCTTAGATTTAGTAAGCCTGCTTTTGACCAAATTTGAATGGAATCCTTATGCATTCAAATATCTCATGTAATTATTTATTGTGGAAGCCTATGACTTCACATGGTTGGATATTGTACACTTATTCAATCTAGATTACTGTTCTGCTCCATATTCAGTCTCCTTTGTGAGTAATTTGCATGTGTAATTGGCAATTTTTGTGAGTGTAATTGTTCTAACACCTGTGTTCAATTTCCACATGGTATTAGAGCCTTTGTATATCGATTTATCTCCTTCCAATTTTTTATTGTAGGTTCAACATCATTGACTGGGAGCATTCTGCTGACTGAAGGGACAATTTCTGAGCTATGGATCAATCTCAGAAGATCATCTTGACTCCATTTAACTTCTTTGAAAGGAAAGCAAAGATGGAGATACTGTTGAGAGCGAAAGGCCTCTATAGAGTGACTATGGAAATAGAAGCAGAGCCCAATGCAGATGTAGTGAAGATTAAATGGCACAACAGGAGGGATGAGGCCTATGGTCTCCTGTGTCCGAGCATATCCAGAGACCTCCTTTTCCATCTTGATGGATTAACTTCACCAAATGAAGTATGGGAGAATATTGTTGAGCTTTTTGGTAAGACAGATGAGATGAGGGTACATCAAATTGAAAATGAATTGATCTCCCTGAGTCCCAATAGATTTGAATCCCTGCAACTCTATTTTTCCAAGTTCAAAGCCCTTGTTTTGCAGCTAAAACAATGTGGGATCAAAAAGAAGGATGAGAAACTGGTTTTGGCCATACTCTCAAAGCTTAGCCCTGACTATTTAGTGTTTGTATCAACCTTCCATGCCACAAATTTGATAGCTTGAGCCTAGAAAATGCTTAGCCTTGCAGATTTCATGGAATCTCTCACACAAGAACAAGATAAGTTGGTGATGATGGGCACCATCAAACCTTCCAAAGACCAAGCTCTGGTTGCTAGATATTTGAGGGTGGATTCAAAAGGAAAGAAGAAAGCTAAGAAGCCACCCAAGCAAAAGAGAGACAAGAACAAGTCTCCAGAGGAGCCTCAAGGTTCCAAGAAGAACCCCCAAAAGAAGAAGAACAAAGGAGAAATGAGCAAGTGCGCACATTGCAGTAAGGGAAATCATTCTGAAAGCTCCTGCATGAAGAACGAAATAGACATGCTGACCCAAATCCTAGAGAGGGAAGGAGGATCAAATTCAGAAGAAAGAGAGAGAGTTCATGCATTGGTAGTTGGCACATCAAGCTCACCTAGTTTCATCATTGATTCTGGAGCTTCAAGACATATGGTTTCAACCAAGGAGGAATTCACCTCACTTGACATGTCAAAAGGTCCACGAATTGTACTGGGAGATGACTCTTTCACTGAAAGTTTGGGCAAAGGGAGGATTGATCTTGACCATGGTAAGTTCGGTAATGTATTGTATGTTACAGGTCTTGCCTCTAACCTCTTATCAGTGCATCGGATGACCCACACAGGGTCTCCAAAGAAGTTCATATTCTACCCTGATGAAGTTGAGATCAAAGAGATCTCAAGTGGTAAAGTCATTGCAAAAGGAGTTGCAAATCACACTTTGAAGGTATACATGTTCTCACACTTCCTACCCTACTCAAACCCCTCTGCTCTTCTGATTCATGCTAATGAGGCAAGCAAGATTTGGCATGAAATATTTGTCCACCTAAATTACAAGTATCTTTCTGAGCTTAGTGAAAAAGAAATGTTCATAGGGTTACCAAATATTAAGTTTTCCAAAGGAGTCTGTCAAGTTTGCATCTTAGGAAAACACCCAGAGCATAAATTTGAGAAAGCTAGTCATGAGAGAACCTCTGCACCTCTTGAGTTGATCCATAGTGATGTTGCTGGCCCATTTCCTCATATGTAAATGAGTCAGGACAAATATGCATTGACATTCATAGATGACTTTTCCAGGTATTGCTGGGTTTACTTCTTGAAACACAAGTCTGAAGTTTTTGGCCTCTTCAAAGTCTTTAAGGCTTTGGTTGAAAACCAGTCTAGGAGGAAACTCAAGGTCCTCACATCTAACAATGGTGGTGAGTATGTCAAGTCTGAGTTCATTCAATATTGTGTAGATGCAGGCATTTAGATGCAGCATTCTATCCCTTACACACCACAACAGAATGGTGTTGCTGAGAGGAAGAACATATCACTGAAAGAGATGGCAACATGCATGATGGAGGCTAAGACTTTTCCACCAAGGTTTTGGGACAAAACTATAAGTTGTTTAGCCTATATCTAGAATAGGTTTCCTCATAAACATCTTGATCGTATGACTCATTTTGAAGCATGGAGTGGGCACAAGCCAGATGTGACCCATTTCAGGATTTTTGGCTCAAGGGCTTGGGCTAGAATTCCAACAGAAAAGAGGAAGGCTTTGCAGCCCCAAAGCCAATATTGTCTATTTGTTGGGTACTCTAAAGATTAAAAAGGGTACAAGCTGATAAATTTAAGCACAAACAAATCCTTCATTGAAAGGTGTGTTCAGTTCCAAGAAGAGCCCCTAGCAGCAGTGGAAGTTGGAGAAACCTCTTCACCACTAGAACCTTTGAATGTAAGTGAAGAGATAGTTGAACTTGCTGATTCTGATATGTTTGATAATGATGATTTAATTTCATACCCTAACAGTCCTACAAGACCAAAATGGGCAGCAAAGACCATTCATGTAGCTAGAGAACTAGCTAGAAATCTTAATGATCCTAGGAGGACTAGATCTCAGTTTGAGAGTGCTCTGTGCATGAAAGATCCTATGTTTGTAGAGAAATGCTATATGATGGTTGAATCAGACCCATAGACATATGAATATGCAAAAAATGATATAAGATGGCAAACAGCCATAAAAAAAGAGTTCAGCTCACTCCAGAAGAACAACACTTGGGAGCTGGTTGCTCTCCCCCCAGGGAGGAAGCTAGTTCAGTGTAAGTGGGTTTACAAAACCAAATTTGTTGCTGATGGTTCACCTCTAAAATACAAGTCTATATTGGTAGCCAAGGGCTACTCATAGGTACATGGCATAGACTACAATGAGACCTTTGCACCAGTGGAAAAGATGGACTCCATTAGGCTAGCCTTAGCCATTGCAGCTTCAAAGCAGTGGGGGGTACATCACATGGATGTGAAGTGTGCTTTCCTAAATGGAGATCTCACTGAAGATATTTACATGTAGCAGCCTCAAGGATTTGATACTAATTCATCTCTTGTGTGCAGGATAAAGAAGTCATTGTATGGGCTTAAGCAAGCCCTCGGGGCTTGGTATGCCAAGATTGATAGCTTTCTTCTATCACTGAATTTTGTTCGATGCAAGTCAGATACAAATGTCTATTTAAAGATAATTCATGGTTTATTAATGATAATTGTTTTGTATGTTGATGACCTTCTCATTACAGGAAGCTCAAAGGATGAAATTCCCTCCTTAAAGGATGTAATGAACCATGCCTTCTCAATGACTGATTTGGGCTTATTGAGCCAATTCTTGGGGCTCAAGATTGCTCAAACCAAATATGGAATCAAAGTACATCAGTCCAAGTATGCCTTGGATTTTCTGAACAAATTCAATATGAAGGATTGCAAGCCAAGCAAGACTCCTTTCCTTTCAAGAGTTACGCTTGAAGAAGTTGATTCTTCACCTATGGTAAACAATACACTGTATAGGCAATTGATTGGATGTTTGCTGTATCTTACACATACTCAACCTGATATTTATTATGCAGTAAGTGTGGCTTCAAGATACATGGATCAGCCTCATGAGATCCATTGGAGAGCAGCCAAAAGGATCCTTAACCATTAGAGGAATTTTGGGGTCTAAAATGGGCCTCCTAAGGAAAATAATAAAATAATAGTTAAAATAATAAAATAATATTTATTAATTTTGGAGGAAGAAAGAAAAAAACTACTTTTTGTGTTCGTATTTTCGACATATCTCATTGTGTTTTTACTCAAATTTCGATCGGGAGAGCTCGTTGGATGCGGAATTTGATTCCGCATCCAACGAGTACCCACACTGCATACTTTTGACGGACGCCTCTACCCCAAAAACAAGAAATACCTGAAAAAATGTGATGATGATGTCCATCAAAAGTATGCAGTGTGGGTACTCATTGGATGCGGAATCAAATTCCGCATCCAATGAGCTCTCCCGATCGAAATTTGAGTAAAAACACAATGAGATATGTCGAAAATACGAACAAAAAAAGTAGTTTTTTTTAATGACAAATATGTCAATTCAACCATTATGGTTGACTTATTTTATTGAAATTCTATTGGTTCTTGAATTCCAACTCACAAAAACTTATTTTGGCACGTTTTCTTATAAGGACTATTTTAGACCCCAAATTTCCTCTAATGTTTGTTCAGGGAACAAGGACTCATGGGATCTTCTACAAAGCTAAATCTGATCTTGATTTGATTGAGTTTACTGATAATGATTGGGTAGGTGACAACACAGATCAAAATTCAACACAAGGATGTTTTCATTCTTTCTGAAGGGCCAATTAGCTAGTCAAGCAAGAAACAGAGTGCCATTGCACTCTCATCTACTAAAACAGAGTACAGAGGAGTTGTAAATGCAACAAATCAATGTTTATGGTTGCAGGGGTTACTTGGTGAGTGTGGCTTTCAATCAAAATACTCAACTATTGTCTATTGTGATAATCAGAGTACCATTCAAATCTGCAATGATCCAGTTCAGAAACAGAGAACCAAACACATTGAGATCCATATGCACTACATCAGACAGCTTGTGCATGATGGCACTATTCACCTACTCTTCTGTTCATCTTCAGAACAAGTAGCAGATATCTTCACCAAATTTTTTTTGTGAGAAGACATTCAGCAATCTCAAATCACTACTGGGGATTGCTAATCATGTTGTGAAGCATGAGCGATGACAAGATTTCCAAATTTTGTTTTACTATCCATGGTTAAGGGAGGATTTTTCCCACTGGGTTTTTGCCTCTTTCCTTGTTTAAAAGGGCATGCAGTATGTAAAGGGTGACTAAGCCTTGTTGCTAGGCCCTATAATTTTCTGATATTTTTACTCATAAGTCAGGCTTAAGGGGTGGTGTTAGGATAATCAACCCATATTTAGCTACCTTAGACATTAATTAATCCAAAGTGGTCAAACTTGCTAAATTTGAGTCATGGAGCACTTGGGAAACCATTTGGAATCAAATCTAATTTATTCCTGGCCTTCCTAGCGCATGTCTGCTTTTTCTGCTTTATTGCCTGTTTTTTTTGAGTTTTAAGGCAATTGGGAAAGTTTGACTATGCGAAGTTAACTTGTTTTTTGTCCTCATCATCCTCCACTCTTTTCTCCTAAGAAAAGCATGTATGAGTTGTCCTTCCATCATATATTAGCTTGCCTAATTTATTTTTCCAATTTGTAAGCTCCTAGACAAATTTGGAAACTGTTTTATGCACCTATGGGGGATTTGCTTAGATTTAGTAAGCATGCTTTTGACCAAATTCGAATGGCATCCTTATGCATTCGAATATATCATGTAATTATTTATTATGGCATCCTATGACTTCACAGGGTTGGCTATTGTACACTTATTCAATATAGATTAGTGTTATGCTCCATATTTAGTCTCCTTTGTGAGTAATTTGCATGTGTAATTGGCAATTTTTGTGAGTGTAATTGTTCTAACACCTGGGTTCAATTTCCACACTTAGACTGGGAAAGAAAGATTCATTCTTTGGTTTGCAAGAATTAGATACCAAGAAAATAATGCAAATGTCCTAAGTATGACATTTCAAAATTTTGGTTAAGACTGAATTTCACATGGGTTAAAAGTTTAGGGTCACTACCAATAAGGATAGTATCATCAAAATAAAGAACAAGTATGATGAGATGGTTTCCTACTTTCTTGGTATAGATATTGGGGTTGGAATGGCATCTAGAAAAACCAGTGTTAAGGAGAAATCTATTCATTTTGGCATACCAAGCTCTAGGAGCTTGCTTAAGGCCATATAAGGATTTCTTAAGGCGACAAACAAGGCTAGAGTTATTTTGAACATATCCAGGAGGTTTTTCCATGTAAATTTCCTCCTGTAAATCACCATGTAAGAAGGCAGACTTGACATCCATTTAATGGACTTCCCAGTTATGTAAGGATACAAGGGAAAGTGTTATAGCTGATTTTACCACTCCGGGTGAATCACACTTTGTATGGCCTTCCCCTATCCCTCTGCAGACTCCTTAGACCCCATGCACCATTTTTTGTCCTTTAATGTTTTCTTGACCATCCCTAAAAACATGTGAAAAATGATACACGTGAATTTTAAACCCTTAATCGCTTATATACACGGGTTTGACCATTAAAACCGTGTACATCGGGATGTGTACAAAATCCAAATCCTTTTGGAGTTTTCCTTGACATGGATCTGACTCACTTGACTCTTGGCCTTCCCTATGCCTTGAGATCACTCGGATTCGACCTTTCATTACCCCTTTGAAAAGCTATATAAGGAACTCTATGGTACATTGAAGGCATATGAGAGAATTGAGATCAAAGAAACTATAGTCCATTGTTTCCGGAACTTATTCTTGAGTCTGCATCCCTTTGTCCCTTGGAGCACTTTTGTGTTCTTCCCAATCTTTCCTTTTGCTTGTGAGCTTGCTATCGAGAGATGGAGGATTGAGGTGGTGGAGGCCCAAGTGGGGGATTCAGTTTCTCCGATTTGTAGACATGCCATCAGAGGTTGTATCTATTGTAATCTCTAATTTATATTAATAGAAATATCTTTTCCTATCCAATAATGTGTGTTTGAATGAATATTTTATCCATGGGATGATTTCAAATGCTTGTACATTGTTGATTATATATGCTAGAATAGATCTAACACCATGATATATAGTATGCTTGTATTGTTTACTTGTTGTTGAGGAAGTAATTTATCAATTCAAGCTAAAGTTGGAAAGCTCAACGGGGATCTACTTCAACCGTCCGAAATAAGGTATGAGGTCCAATCCTTTAGTGTTAGACATTTACTTTCTATTGCATATTGGAAAGGATTGATTTCTAGAGTCAAGCTGTCTATTGTGGTACCCCAAGCCATAGGAATTTCTCTTCGTAACAAAATTGGTGACTCCGTTGGGGAGTTCCTAGTAGTTGTCCTTTGGGGGTTGTTCTATCGACATTCAATGACTTTGAATTCCTCTTTCTCTCTTGTTTTTGTGTCGGGTTTGGGGGAATGTTTTCCTAGTAGTGTCTGATTAGTGTGAATTTTTTCTCATCTTGTCTATTTGCCTTGATTTTTATGCACCTTTCTTTCCGTACGCGAGTTTTTAACTCACAGTCGCGTATATACATGGGTTTCTCTGCAATTTCTGGGTACACACGCAGGTTTACTGTGAACAGTCGCGTATGCCCTTAGTTTTTCCTTTTAGTGGAAGTTAAATGGTTGCTGGGTGAAGTTTGATGATTGCTGAGTCTCCTTTGACACTTCCTGAGTCTGTTTATACCTCTGTTTCTGACCAGAGACGTTTTTTTAGGCTAAATTTTTTTTTAAGAAGGTTCTTGTCATGGCATTTTTTATTTTTTTGTTTGGGATTAGTGCATTAAATTTCTTTTACCTTAGTGCTTTGCTTAAGTGCTATTTGAGTGTGATTTCAAAGTCTGGGGGTGTAGAATAATTCTTTTTCTTTTTGTATCTCATTTTATTTCAAAAAATCCAAAAAACATTTGCTTATCATCATGCATTGCATTTTGCATTTTGCATTGTACTTGCACTAGATTTGCTTTGGAATATTAGTTAGGATTTCATATAGGAAAGCTTGCATTCATTATTTGAAGAAAAATTGTGCATTTCACGTAGTAGCATACCCTGTTTTCATGGACACAATGCATTTGCATTGATTCTTAGGTGTGCATTTTACTTCATGTTGTGTCATAACACCATTAGTTGCATGGCCATATCCCTTGTTTGAGAAATAAAGCCAATTAAAATCAACACTTAATTAAAATGAACTACACTCTTTTCTTTTGTAGGGTGCACCAACAAGATTAGGTTTTAGGGTCTTGGAATAGTTCATTGTGAGTAAATTCTCCAAGACCACTAAACAACAACATGTATGTGTCTGTCCAGGTGAGTGTGTGGAACCCTTGGTATAACCAGTGTTTCTCAGGATCCTCCTCTCAAAAGGGAGTTAAGCATGAGGCAGTGTGAGCGGTTATTTATTGGGATGACCCCTAGTCATAACTAAGTAGGACCGGAGATATTTCCAGGATTGTATTCATATCTAGGGGCTCTTTCAAGAGTTTAAGGCTTTACTACCCTGCCCATACAGTCAATCCCGCCTGCGATTGTCCGCCTAAGCATTGATTATATTGAGGTGACCTTAGTGGCCTTACCTAGGATATCAAGGGGGTACTTTGCAGGGGTTATTCTGCGGGTATCCTGACCAGGTTGGGGTCGGATAGCACAGTCGCTTTACGTGTTGAAGTTGAGGGTCACAATAATTGGTTACGTACCTCCGCTTGTTGTGTATGGGAGTCTCAAGCCTCTCATAGGCGAGACATACCTACTTCATTCAGGAGCTCACTTATCCTACCCTTGATTGCTTGCATTTGGATTTAGATTTTATTGGTGAGTGCTCTGTGCATGATAGCTTGCCTAGGGTTTGCGTAAATAGAGAGTCTTTTCTATTCTTTGAGTCATTGTGGATTCAGGTGCGGCTCCTCGCCATTCTCGTCATTTAGCAGGACTTTTTCCTTCTACATATCCTCCTCCTTTGGGAGAGAGACATAGACAATCCAGGCATACTACTTTGCACATTGATTCACACACAATGGGAGACCATATAGAGGGTATTCCTGAACCACCTTCTCCCATTCAAGTGGAAGATGGGGAGTTTACTCCTACCTATGATCCTTCACCCAACTTGGATAAGTTAGGTCCCATGATTTCTGAGATAGGAACCTTTCATGAGAGACCTACTCACTCTAGGGTTGATTCCCCATTGACGCATTACTGGTATGGAATGCCGAAAGATGCCGAGACTCATTTTGAACCCGCGAGCACTAGTTATGGTAGTTATGGTATGTCTAGTTTTCCCACACATGATTTGGAATTTCATGTCGAATATGAGTTCGAGCCTAATACTATGCCTGGGGGCACTCTCATTCCTTACCATGTGGAGAGGTTTGGGAGTACTAGTCACATTGCACCTTCCATCCCAATGGTGGAAGTTACATCACATATTCCTCCTAGGTCTAGGGTTAGTGATCCTATTAGGATACTAGATCTAAGATGAGTGACTATATGGAATAGTACATACATAATTACACAGATCCCTTCGTCCTCTATCCCTAGTTCTTCAAATGTCCACCCTCCACCTCATTCACGTGGTCCTTCGGGCCAAAATGTTGCTACGAGTTATGTCCGTATTGCGGTTACTAGACTGATTATGTTTCAACTTCATGTACCGCCCGTTGTTTCAAGAGGTCATGGTCATACTTCTAGAGGTCACATTCCTACTTTTGGAATTTATATTCCTACTTCCAGAGCATATGTTCCTAATTATGGTGTGTCTCGTGGGACATCTCATGCGATGACTTATGGACCCTATTATGGGGCGCAGTATGGACAGGGTTCTTCACCTTATAGGGGTGGGTATCAACAACCTGCTTAATCTCCTAATTATGGCTTCTTAGCTCCTAATAGTCAAGGTCCACCACACTATGGTACTTCCATGCCACCCTATACGGGTCAAACGGGAGGAGGGCACCATGGCCAGGGCCATGGTGGTAATCAGACCTATATGGATCAGAATTATCAGGGAGTGGTCCATCGACCTCATCATCCTAGGCTCCCTTTCCTCATGATGCTAAATCTTCCTGACTTGTCGAGATAGATGAACGATATTGTAGCTCATGACCCGGCTTGGCCGGGTGTCCCTACTAAGCTTCCCTCAGACATACTTAAGTTCGACGGCAAACCGGGAGAGGATCCGAGTGAACATGTTACTACCTTTCACTTATGGTGCTCTTCGAATTCCTTACATCAGGACTCCATCCGTTTAAGGCTATTTCAACGCACCCTTACAGGGCTTGCCACGAAATGGTATATAGAGCTACCTAGGAGGGCATTCGCTCTGTTCGATGACCTAGAAATGACTTTTCTTAACCACTTCTAGCTACCAGTGTGTTATGACGCTGGTACTGAACTCTTGTCGACATTTCAGCAAGATAAAGCCACACATATCTCAGATCATATCCAAGAGTGGCGTAGACGGAAGAGGTTAATTAAAGCATTTATACTGCCAGAGTTCCTCTTCAAATGGTTCCTTAAGTCATTATTTCCATATATAGCGAAGGATGTTTCTACATCCGGAGTGTAGAATGAGGAACAAGTGATTTTTAGGGCACAAGAACTGGACTTGATTTATGCTCAGTCTAGTTTGTTATATGAGATTATTCCCAATACTCTGCATTATAGTTTTGACCCCAAAGTCAAACCTGGACCACATGCCTATGGCATTGTTGGTTATGCAAGTGCGAAACCTATGGATTCAGTTGCAAAACAAGTTAGTCAATTGTCAATCAACCAATCTGCTTCAGGACAAGCTACGACTTCATCTCAACCCGCCCAAATGGTGAATGTACTTTTTGTGCAATTGTTGGACCAGAAGGGTAACCAGTAGCCCAAACGGAATAGAAAAAAGGGTAAAAACAATCATAAGGGTGGGAATAAGAATGAGAATGCTAATAGTAATGACAAGAATGGCTGTAATGCTGGGGGGGACAAGTAAGCTAAACGTAAGGTTAAGTTCCCTTGCAAGTTATGTAAGGACGATCACCTCACTTACTTGTGCCCTCGTATCAATGAGGCCTCGAGATTCTTAGCACAGGACCCAACTGTGCTAACTAACCCTTTACCTCACAATCAAAATATGAACTCGAGGTCCCATGACCAGTCTAGTGGTGATTAAGATCCACTGAAGGGTAGTGGTCCTGGTTGCATTAACATGGTACATGCTGCAAAAGTTGTGACCGATGCGAAAGACTATGGTTCGTCACAACCCAGCTCGGGCAAAGAACCTGATCCACCAGGGTCCCCTTTGTGTATTGAGAAATCAATGGATAAACCTGAATTTGCACCTAGCATTCCTAAGGGAGTCCTTAAGCATTTGGTGCACAGTCCTAATACCCGAGCTGCCCAAAACTATTCAGTTGTCAAGGATTTTGGCCACACTCCTTGTGCGATGTCTGCATTGGAAGTGCTTCAGAGTTGTCCTTTGTAAAGGAAGGTGTTGCTTTCTACCCTTGGTATGAATGACAATGATTCTTTCTCTGTGATTAAATTTGAAACCGCAGGACTTCAGCCTCACTTGCCTTACTATGTGTCTCTTTTGATTCATGTAGAATGTCTTAATATGACCATCAAGCGCACTGTGATTGACGAAGGTGCTGCTACTTCTATGATGTCTTTATCGTGTTGGAAGGGTTTAGGTTCCCTTGAGTTGTCTAAGTCAGTGACCATGTTAACTGTGTTCGATGGGAGATCGTTTAGGCTGCACGGCATCCATCCTTTCCTTAAAGTCCATTTTGGAGGAAAGACCGTTGCGATAGAGGTCGAGGTGGTTGATGCGCCCCTTAACTAAAATCTCTTGCTGTTCAGGAATTGGATGTACAGTATGCAAGCCGTTGATTCTTCCCTATTTCGCATTGTATGCTTTCCACATAATGGGAATATAGTCACGATTGATCAAACGACATTCAAGAATCCGTCTATTACCGCATCTTCGAGAGCTTCGATCCCGATCGTTGAACACTCTCAGCCAGCAACTAGGAGTGTGGGTGTAGGCTTGTATCCATCCCTCATGGGAAGCTTTAGTTGTCTTGCACCGATTCTTATGATAGGGTCTAGTTCAGGTGGCTTTTACATCTATGAGATTGGTTTCTTTTCGCACAATTCATATGGAAGATCCTTGGATTCTTCCTACACCGAGTACTCTGAGTGATCCCATCATGACTAATGTGCCGTTTCCTGCAACTATGATATCTTATCAAGCTAATCTCAAATGTGTTGCAGAGCCTAGTCCTTCCTCTTCATGGATGGAGGAGGAGGACCCTTATGTCCTGCCAGCATGGGCAGTGCAGTCTTCTCAAGCGCACGACTGCCTTGATATGGTTTTCCCTTCAGATGAAGCGATTATTGAGGCTATGTCGAGAGTTGAGCCACCATGAGAGGAACTTCATCATAGATCTTACTTTCTTCCTAAGCTTGACCGCTTGGAGTGTGAGGACTTTAGGGCAGTTCTTAGTGAGAGAGTTGGTAGTCCTATGGTTCCATTAAGCTCTCCTGGTCTGATGGCTGATGGGAACATGGAGAACATATCTTCAACGATTCCTATCAACATCTCTCGTGATCCTAGCAGGATAGAGAATGTCTATATTGGGGCGGAATTTTCCCATGCTAAGATTCAAGAATACACCGAGCTATTTAAATAATTCCATGATATATTTACTTGGTCTTACGATGAAATGCCAGGTATCAATCCTCGTATTGTCGAGCACGAGATTAAGACTTATCCCAATGCTAAGCCTGTTCGACAACGCTTGCGTGCGGTGAATCCTAGGAAAGCACCCACGATTAAGGCAGAGATAGAGAAGGTGTTAAAAGCCAGTTTTATCTATCTCATTCCCTTAATGGAGTGGGTTTCAAACCCCATTCCAGTGGATAAGAAATAGGGAGCGATCTGCAAATGTACTAATTTTCGTGACTAATTTTACCAGTGCAGGTGAATCACACTTTGTATGGCCTTCCCCTGTCCCTCTACAAACTCCTTAGATCCCATGGACCATTTTTTGTCCTTTAATGTTTCCTTGACCATCCCTAAAAACATGTGAAAAATAATACACACAAATTTTAAACCCTTAATTGCATATATACGCGGGTTTGACCATTAAAACCGCGTACATCGGGATGTGTACAAAATCCAAATCCTTTTTCGAGTTTTCCTTGACATGGATTCAACTCACTTGACTCCTGGCCTTCCCTATGCCTTGAGATCACTCGGATTTGACCTCTCATTACCCCTTTGAAAAGCTATATAAGGAACTCTATGGTACATTGAAGGCATGTGAGAGAATTGAGAGCAAAGGAACTATAGTCCATTGTTGCCAGAACTTATGCTTGAGTCTGCATCCCTTTGTCCCTTGGAGCACTTTTGTGTTCTTCCCAAGCTTGTCTTTTGCTTGTGAGCTTGCTATCGAGAGATGGAGGATTGAGTTGGTGGAGGCCCAAATGGGGGATTCAGTTTCTCCGATCCGCAGACGTGTCATTAAAGGTTGTATCTATTGTAATCTCTGATTTATATTAATAGAAATATCTTTTTCTGTCCAATATTGTGTGTTTGAATGAATATTTTATCCATGGAATGATTTCAAATGCTTGTACATTGTTGATTATATATGCTAGAATAGATATAACACCATGATATATAGTATGCTTGTATTGTTTACTTGTTGTTGAGGAAGTAATTTATCAATTCAAGCTGAAGTTGGAAAGCTTAACGGGGATCTACTTCAACCATCTGAAATAAGGTATGAGGTCTGATCCTTTAGTGTTAGACATTTACTTTCTATTGCATATTGGAAAGGATTGATTTCTGGAGTCAAGCTGTCTATTGTGGTACCCC
>LPNX010264107.1:252830-301437 GCA_001517045.1 Pseudotsuga menziesii
AAGAGCAAGGCGGATGGAGTTCATTTTTGCGACAGGAGAAAAGGTTTCATTGTATTCAATCCCTTCAACTTGGGAAAAACCTTTGGCAACTAACTTTTCCTTAAGTATTTCAACACTTCCATCTGAGGCATACTTAGTTCTGTAGAGTCATTTACATCTAACAAGTGTTCTTCCTTTTGGAAGAGGAACAAGATCCCAAGTATCATTCACCATTAAGGAACAATATTCTTCATCCATAGCTACATCCCAATTTGGATTTCCTGAAGCTTCTGCAAAAGTTTCTATATCATGATTCTTGGAAACTTGAGCCAAAAGAGAAGAGGCTAACTGAAACTGAGAATGTGTTCGACGTTGATCTCTAGGATCACTAGCAAGATCACCAGCTTCTTCACATGTTGAACGAACCCACTGAGGAAGCATTGGTGCTAGTGCATCTGGAGGAATCTGAGCATGTGAAGGTGGATTTTCATCCTCATTGTCATCATCAGAAACTGGATTTGGAAACCTATCAAGGAAGTGGGAAGAATAAGAAGTCATAATCACCAAATCAGGCTCACAGGCCAAAGATGGCACACCCACCAAGTTAGGCTCGTAGGCCAATAGATTTTCATCAAATTTAACATCTCTTCTAATGATTATATCATGAGAATGTGGATGAAGAATTCTATAACCTTTTACATCTTCTGAATATCCAACAAATATGCACTTTTCACTTTTAGATGGAATGCTTTCTGGTTTTCATCCGGGATGTGAGGCCATGCTTCACAACCAAACACTTAGAAGTGACTTACATCTGCTTTAATTTTACTCCATGCTTCTTCCAGTGTTATACCTTGTAAAACTTTATTGAGTGTGCAATTAACTATGTAATTTTCACAATTTATGGC
Source organism: Pseudotsuga menziesii (assembly GCA_001517045.1). NCBI lineage: Eukaryota > Viridiplantae > Streptophyta > Pinopsida > Pinales > Pinaceae > Pseudotsuga > Pseudotsuga menziesii. Next base: position 253,718 of record LPNX010264107.1, read on the forward strand.
CTCAGCCCAATATTGAAGACTTAGTCCCTTAGATTGGATCATATAATTTTCCATTTCTTTTAAAGTGCGGTTGTTCACATATTCTCTTCCATTTTCAGATCTTAACTTAATAATTAGTTGACCAGATTGTTTTTCAACAATGGCCTTGTAGGCCAAGAACATGTTAGATACTTTGCTCTTAAGTTTTAGGAAGTAAAACCAAGTGCATCTAGAGTAGTCATTAATGAAAGTTAAGAAATATTTGAAACTAGAAAAGGAAGCATATGGAAGAGGACCACACAAGTCACTATGCACAAGTTCCAAGGGAACTGAGGCAGGCCAAGAGGCACATTTTTCAAAACTGTCCCGATGATGATTTTTGAGTACACAACTGAAACAAACACCGTCCTTGCAAGATACCATTGGAAGACCAATCACCATATTGTATTTACATAGTTGTTGCAATGAGTGATAATTTAAGAGACCAAATCACTCATGCCAAAGTTTGCTCAAGTTATCACTATGAGCAACAAAAACTGAAGGAAAAGGTGATGACCCAAAGTTGTTAAATTTTTACAATCTAGTAATATCATCAACAATTCCGGTAGCTAGGACATGTTGAGGATCTTTAAAATCCTTGATAACAACTTGGTGAGGTGTAAACATTACAGTTTTACCTTCACCAGAATGAGTGATTTGATAGAATGACAACAAATTGCAAGAAATTCTTAGAACAAATATTACATCACTAAAATGACCATTTTCTACTGGAATTATTCTATATCCTACAACATTAGAGAATTATCATCACCAACAAATATTTGTTTGGTGTTACATTCATGCATAGTAGAAAAGATGGCTTGATCCTTAGCCATATGATACGATGCTCCAGAATCAATGAGCCATTCATTTGAAGTAGAAGAAGAAGATGCAGTATAAGAGTAACCAAAAGCACAAAGTGCATGTCCATGAGAGGTAGATTCTGAAGACGAATCTAGGCTGATGTGGTGCTTCTTCATTGCTGCTTTCAAGTCTTCCATCTTCTTGAAACACTTAGATTCATCATGATTATCTTTTCCCACAAAAATTACAATGACGCTCAGTCTTCTTTCCTTTTGTCTTGGATCCTTTGTCATTTTTTAAAGAAGGAGCTGACTAAGAGGGTTTAGGACCCTTGTTTGGCTTATTATTGCAAAACTTTTGTTTCTTGGGAGGCTTGGACTATTCTTTCTGTTGGGACAATAAGGCTTTCCCAAATGTATCTGCATTGTTAATTATTGAAATATGAATGATCTTATCTTGCTCTCTAATTAAGGAATCACAAAATGATTCAAGACTAGGATCTTGATAGCTATATGGAGTCAATGATTCTTTCGTGGAGTAAAATGTAGATACAAAAACAGAATATGCAGGTCCAATTTTGGAAACAATATGATAAATAAATTGTTTGTCTTCTTTCTTAATCTTGTATTCTTCACATAAGAGTCTAAGAGTATTATACTTAGACAAATAGTCTTGAATGCATGAAAAATCACTTCGATTCAAAGAAATCAACTCATTCTCAAGTTGATGACCTCGAATTTCATTGTGTTTACCAAACACAGATTCCAACTTTTCCCAAGCTTTATCAGGTTCATCAATTCCAGGTATGTGGAATTTCAAATCAGTAGAGATTGACATCCCAATCAATCTATGAGCTTCATCACATCTATTTGCCCATTTTATTTTCTTATCATCATCAATGGGTTCTATTTCTTTCCCTGAGGTAATTCTGAAAATTCCCCTACTTCATAGAACATCCTCCATACAAGATTTTCGTGAGAAATAGTTAGAGCTGGTTAGTATAATATCACAAGGGTGGCCATACTGTAAAATAATGACTGAAAGAAGAGAAACAAAATATCTGGATGTAAAGAGCTCGAAAAATTAGGTTGTTTAAAAAAAACGGCAATGAAAATTGATTCTGGATGATGAAGTTATGCTTGATCAAAGAAAATGTTGAAGATGTTCCTAATAGTGACGTGGCAGATATTAATTTGACCAACTAAAAAAAAGAACCCCATTCTGCTCAAGATGAACCTTTGACACTCACTTACAAGAAAGTTGTTTTTAAGTGAATCACGTTTGTAAAATAAGTGATGTTCACTTTTACAATAATGTTACTTTAAATAGTGCGGTAATAAATTAAAGACTTAAGTGACTATATTTTTATTTTATTTTATTTAAGTGAGATGCACTTTTACAATAAAGTAGCTTGAAAATAGAAATTGCATACAGTAAAAAGTAACTTAATAAGAATTGAACTCAAGACCTATTAAAGAATAAAACAACTTTGAACCAAGTGAGCTAAGTTTAAAAGGTACGTAAAAGAAAGGAAAGAGGAAGGGTTTTTTTTTTCCTCTTCTATCTCAGTCTCCATGCTTGCCTTGTTTCCTACACATCACAAGAAAAACCGAAAAACAAAAACAAAATTCTTTTTTCCACGCTATGGGGTTAGATCTTCATTAGCTATCCTGGAAAGTCTACTTTTTCAAGTTTTCTCATTGTTTCTAATTCGTTGTGATCGCACAAGGTGCACGGCAAAGAGCATACGTAGCCAAGAAGTCAAAAAAAAACTTTCCCTTTCTGTTTCTGATTCACCGCGATCGCGCAAGGTGTACGACAAAGAGCATACGCAGCCAAGGAAGGAAACAGTCCGAGACTAAAACAATAAAGATCTAATAATAAAACTGATGAAATATGAGAGATTTAAAAAAAATAAAACAAATTCATCACTGTAACATTATATCTTCAGATTTGCCGAAATGGGTGTTTCTGGATACACCAAAAATGGTTTTCAATGAAATGAAAACTATTCCCCAATGGAAAGGGCACTCTGGACGCAATGAAATAGCTTCCATGGGCCAAAAATGCATAGAAACTCCAGAACCAGAAACTCTTTCAAAGTTTCAGCAACACCGGTTCCAAATCTTGATCAAAACCGGAGGCGGATCTTTATAAACGCTTTGATACCATGTTCAGGTACACAGGGTACTCCCAAAAGGCTAAACACCTAGAGCAACCACTTAACACAAATAGATCATAGATCAACACACCGATGTTTGCATTAGAGGAAATTTCAACTCAAAATGGGCCTTTTAAGTTTGATTCAAATTCCATGTCATCATGTGTTAGCCAATGAAATTGCTTTAAATTTAAAATACCGTATAGGTCTTAAACACTTTTTTAATATAAATTTGGGGTTAGGTATCATAAAAAAAACTATTTTTTTAGTTTGTATTTTCGACATATATCCCTGTGTTTTTACTCAAATTTCAATTGGGAGAGCTTGTTGGATGCGGAATTAAATTCCACATCCAACGAGCACCCACACGGCATACTTTCCCAATCGAAATTTGAGTAAAAACACAGGGAGATATGTCGAAAATACAAACAAAAAAAATAGTTTTTTTCTTTTCTTCCTCCAAAATTAATAATATTATTTTATTATTTTAACTATTATTTTATTAATTCTTTTTAGGAGGCTCATTTTGAGTTGAAATTTCCTCTAATGTCACGTGGTTAAAACCCTCGAGAGGGAAACAGTCCACGGCCGTAGCGAAATAGCTACTTGGAGCAATTTATTATGCAAAAGAAGAAAGTTACAAATGAGCTTCTCATAATTGATCAACTAGCCAAGGACCCTTCATGCTCTTTAAATAGATATCATGGACCAATTGAGTGTTAAGCCATGGATCAATGATAGGTATGATCTAAGAGAAGTTGAACCATTGGATCACTTTATGTCTAGAACACATCGTGGCCGTCGGATTATAATATTTACAAATACATACCAATGCATACTAAAGAAACACACTTTCCTAATGGATATATTACATAAGTTGATCTTAAATAACTCTTAGGTGTCTAAATATCCTAACATGGATGACCATTCTAAGCTCTAGATACAAAATGGAATCCCATGGGAAGAATTCTCCTGTGGCCAGGACATGATGAGCTATTGGACCCCATTCAGCTTTAAAAAAGGAGCAATTGGGGAGACCGTAAAGTCTACGTATCATGGCTTCTAGTAGAGAGTATGGTTCCCTAAACCATGCAATGGGGTAAAGGTCATCACTCCTCTGAGAGAGCTTACTGGATTCACTCATCTAGGATTTTAACATTTCGTTGAAATTAAACCTGGACTTATAAGCTTTGGAAAAATCAACGTCGAGGGGTTGTCTATCCGGTTTAAGACCATAGGCTTTGACAAAGACATTGGGGCAAAAATTCATGAGTTGTGACCCTGCACTAGCATTGAAGGAGCGATCTTTAGGATTTGTGTGTTCAATAATCCATTTAACCAAGAATTATAAGGAAGGGTAGCAGGTCTAGCAGCAATGGCATGGATTCCAGAGTCTTTCATTCTTTAATAGGTTGACCAGTCTTCCTGTATGTGTGAAAATTCATCTTTGTCAAAAATGGAATATATCCTAGACCAATCAATTTGATAGGTTTCAGTGACTCTTCCACTGGTATCAAAGAGGATCCCAAAGTTTGTCTCTTTGAAGGTTTTTGCATAGGGTAATTCGAGACATTTTTGGGAACCAAAAACACTCTGTTTAAATGCATAAACCAAAAATCACAACTAATTCAAACAAAATTACAATAATCAATTTGAATGATGAAAACGACTACAACACTAACCTGTAATCAGACTGGACCGTGATGATGTTGCCTGGTAAAAACGCAAAGAAAATTCACTCAACACAGTAATTCATAGCAGTAAAAATGGTAAATAAATCGTAAAAGACCGACCTATATATAGATTTTACGGGGTCAGTTAGGACTGTAGGATTAAGATAAATGAACGGTCGAGATTAAACCTTGCAGGATGCGGGATCTTATCGTGAGATTTAAATTTTATTAACTATCCCGCAATCCGCATTCAGCAATTGCAAGATGTGAGATGACAAAAGTACCTAACTTTTATTCAATCTCTCCCACAATCCACATCCTGCAAATTGCGGGTTGCGGGAACACGCAACAAAAATCATGAAATAAATCACGATTTGCGGGATGCGGGATGAAAAAGTAGACAAATTATAAACTTCAAGATTCCGCAATCTGCATTGTGGGTTGTGGGATGCTGGATGGACATAATTCTTTGAAAAAAATAGTTTTCCACAATCCACCAAAGGCATTCAAAACAAGCAAAAATTCAAAGAATTCAACTAAGTTAAATCCTAGAAACCATGATAAATATTATGGGAACCGCCAAAACGACTTGAAGGATTCAGAAATATTACCTTGCATGTAACATTGGGGTTCTCATGTTTTGGATAAAGCATGGGATCTATTGTACCTACAACAATACACCAAATATCAAATTCCAAAATCCAAATAATATATGCCCAAGGTAGACTTTTCGCAATCCAAAAAAAGTAAATTGATAATCAATCTTTCGTTTTTTGCTTTCCAATGCAGAAAGAGGAAAGGAAAATTCATAATTTCATTATGAATTTATCGATTTACCTTTCCATTTTCCCTTTCCATGGAGTATGTTTTTTCAATATTCATTCTTAGAGCCAGTAGAGCCCGATATTACAAGAATCCAAGGAGTAACTCATAATTTCACATAAAATTGACTAGTTTCTATTGCACTATACACTTGGTTTTATCTAATGAGTAACACCTACTCATTAATACAAGGTACTATATAATAAGTCCGTGGAATAAATCCACCTGCGTCGGATACTATTGGAAGAGAAGCATACATCTGCGTAGCACCAATGATCTCGTGCAATCTGGGATCATCTACACGGACATAATGTGATGTCGAAATGAAAAATTAAGGGGTGAAATGCAGAAAGCGGAAAGCGGAAAGGTAAACTAATAATCAATTTTCTGCTTTCCCTTTCCGCTTTCCAATGCAGAAAGCAGAAAGGTAAATTGATAAATTGATTATCAATTTACCTTTTCGCTTCGGAAAGCTAAATATTGTTCTAAAATTATGTTGTTTCAATGTTGAAACATTAGCTTTCAATAGAATTGCAGAAACATATAGGATACGAAATTGAATTTTTCTAATAACTTACTATGTAAGAGTTACGCTGTTTTTTTCATATATACTTTCTCACAATACACTTTTTTCTTCTATATTGCTATTTTCTTACAATTATCAAGCTAACACTTGAAAAAAAAATTTACTCCAGTTATATTATTTTAAACGACATTCTTACTTCCCCATATGCAATGAATTAACATTTTTTTATCTTCTTCTTTATATCCATACAGTTTGCAATTGATACATATAGAAAATGTGTCGCTGCCAACAATCAAAGATTCTAGGTGTTTAACAAGTTTAGAATTTTCTTGTAGGAATTATGCCAAATCATGACAATGAACAAGTCAATGCACGAAGAAGAGTTTTATATGCACAAAATAGAGATAAAAACAACAAGAAACAACATCTTCTTTACAGGGATTCTTGTCTGCCTGTGGATATATCTTCTTCAATTTATCTTGCGGAACCTTTCGACACAGCTTCACTTCCATCTACTGTGGAAAATCCATTGAACAACCAGCTCAATGATGCAAATCAATGGTTTCGTAAAAAATGGACCAATTAGATGATATGAATGTCTACTCTATTTGCAAAGAATGTTACCCTGGTATTATAACAAAAAAATTCCATGGTGGCATACGCTTGTTTTCGTTGTATTCTAGAACCAAAAGGCCATCGATTTTCATTGGAAAACAATATGGATCTTGGCAACCAACTAGCTATCTATTGGAGGAGCAAGTCGGTAAGCCGACTTGAGCGATAGCCAACTTAGTCGATCAGCCGACTAAGTTTGTTAGCCGACTAATTAGAGATTAGGTCGGCCACCTAAGGTCATGTCGATTGAGTGAACCGACAGGTAGTTATTTGTAACTATTTGTAATTCATATATATTAGGCTATTGAGCTAGATAAGAACTTGGTTCGGTTCTCTGTATTATATGGACCCTCTCATGTTAATATAAGCTGTTATTCTATCTACTTGTTCTTATCTCTTGTCTCTGTTATGTATGTATGTTTTAGTATGTATTATTGGTAACCCTATGTGATCTATGAGATTATAACATTGTTTCTGTTGCCTGTAGCACATGTCTAAGATGTATGCAAGCAGATGATATTAGAACAGGAGATTAAGGATTGGTGGGAGCGTAAAGTAGAAAATTATTTACAGAATTACACACAAAGAAATAGATTGACGACCGCTCAAGGAAAGGAAATATTCTTTACAGAGACACATGAGAAGTTTGTAGAATCAATGCCCCAACTTCTGAAGAAACTCTTGGATGAAAAATCTGAAAGTGACTAAAGATCAACAGTTGCTAGAAAAACTTATTCAAGGGGGAAGAACAAACTTGTCGGAGTGGTTTGAAAAAATCGCCGACAAATTCTGCAAGGAACAACCAGTAAAAGAAAGAACTTCGGTGGAAACCATCAAGAAGAAATTCTACACAGACCTCATCAAGAAATTTTTGTAATCCTTACTGACCTTGCTGTTTAAGTTCCTGATCAAGAAAGGAGTAGGTCATATCATTGAACCTCGTCCATCACTCCACGGACCACCATTAAACCCTAACTAAGCGTAAAAACAAAAGAGGTGGGAAAAATCCATTTCCAAAAGGGAGTGGGAATGCTTCCTAAGCAAGTAAATAGAACTATGCAGGATTTCTAAAGCATCGGGTAGGATATGGGGGGGTAGATGGTCATATGTCGGGATAAAGTGCAGTGCATTCTAGTCGACTAAAGAAGATACCAATCACTGGTAATGAGAAGTCAGCCTAAAAGGGAAATCGAGAGAACAATGTCACACAAAGGTGCGGTAGACTTCCAAAGAATAGAGAGGGAGAAGAGGTTACAAAGAAGGGAAGAAAGAAGAGAAAAAGCCTTAGCACTGCAAAGACGAATGAGTACTAGGGTGACTGACTAGGAGAGAGATCCACCAGAGTCGGATCATAACTGACAAGAAGAAGGCGTGGAAGAAGAGGGTCCCCTATAGAATATTTGTGGATAGATCAGCAAGAAGCTCTCTAATTAGAAGTTCCCGAGGAGGTAAGACCTCTATCTCCAATGAATCAGTGCACCTAGATACAAGCCATTGTCAAAGAGGACCATAGATTAGGATTTGGTGAATTTGGTATATGGAGTTGACTAGATGACGATACATACACTGGTAGACATCTAATTATCCGTCGACCAGAAGAAGGAAATTGGGTTACGCTTCAAGTGGTACCCTCCAACCGAAGTATCCACTTACTTTACCTGACACATAAAGGAGCACCCCCCCTGCCAAATACAGCTTTGGAGAACACAAAACATTGAGAACTATAGACAAATAATTGCAGTTGGACATTGACAGAAGAAGTCAACAATAACCAACTACTGGTCGAAGAGGAAACAACAACTAAAACCACTGACGGGAATGAGAGTTCTATCGACGATAGTTTTGCAAAGAGGAATAAACAAATAACCCCACCACCCCCACCACCACCTCCACCATCGCCACCTCTTGAAGAAGACAGTGACAGTGACTTCGACATGGGTCATGGGTAAGCACACATCCCTCTATATGAGGGTGATGAGGACCCCAGATGACACTGGTTCGTCTGTGAGTCGACTTGGGAGGCTAACCAAGTTATGGATGAAGACAAGCAAATGGTGTAGTTCATTGGTGCCTTGAGGAAAATGGCATTAACTTGGTACATGACCTTTTCTGAGAGAACCCCCCGAGAAACCAAAGCTGAGGTCAAAGCGCAATTCCTATAATTTTTTAAGACTCTAGATGCAAAACATCTGGCAGCAAAGAAGCTAAAGACAATGTCACAGAAGCTAGGATAAATTGTACATGATTATGACAAATGATGGAAAGACCTTCTTAGCCAATTGGAGTATGTTATTGATGAACAATTATTAATCCAGTGGTTTCTTGTAGTTTTATCATAGAAAATTCACCAACACGGAAGTCTAGAGACATTCAAGACTTACGAAGATGCGCTTACAAAATCTCTCCAAGTAGAAATAAATGAGGATATCCCAGCATACTCCACCGATCACGGAATAGAATAACAGCTTGAGATCATACAGAAGTCATTAAAGGAATTAAACCTCAAAATTTAGGATATTTGGTGCATGAAGTGCTTGATGGCCAGTCATTCAAAAGACAACTGTCCATACGACATCAGCCGACAAGACGTCTGATTCATGCAGACAAAATGTTTTTGCGACATTTTCCAAGAGCATGGAGACCACTCGACAAAATATTGCTCGTTCAACATCAAGAACGGAAAGGCATCTTGGTGTGCAATCTATGAAACAAAGAATCATGCCATAGTCGACTGCCATCTGAACCTAAAGAACCGACAGAATTATCATGTAGTTTAACACACCAATGCAGTTGCACAAAATAATGAGAAAAACAACACGCCAAATGATCAAAACAATCAAAGATACGAAGGTCGAAGATACAAGTGCCGGTATGACAATCGACGTGGAGGCTATGGAGGTCGAGGTCGATTCTCTGGAAATCGAGACAACCAAACACATCGACCCATCCAATGTTTTACATGTTATAAGGAGGGACACTGGTATGCAGACTGTCCATACAAGGACAGAACTGACCTCAAATTATGTACTAGTTGTAGAGTAGGGGATCTCTCATTAGAGGATTTCCCTACTATGCTGGAAAAAATAAATAAAAAGAAAAATGTTAACGTCTTGTCATGTGTGCAAAAAAATGATGTAATAAATACAAATAATTTGCATATCATAACCCGACAAGGGACAAAAACAGGAAGTGATAACCCATGAATAAGTAAAATAAAAGAAAATAATGTCTACCCTGATCCAGTTAAAGAAAACCAAATATATAAAGATGCAACAAATGTATTTAAAGAATTTGCTCGACAGGAAGACGCTAATGAGAATCGACATAACACAGTAAAAGAATTAATACAGTTACTACCGAAAGACAACTCAGTATCTCAGTTCATCGACTTGATATATGAAATAAAACACAACAACACTGAAAAACAAACAAATAATATCTGTAGTCTAAATCAAAAAGACAAAAGTGATGCCAACCCACTTGTCGACCTAGAAATTGAAGGGTACCATGTTCGACAAGTTGTGCTCGACTTAGGATCACAAGTAAACATCATGACTCATGACACTTGGGAACAACTGGGAAGACCTCGACTATATGAGTCAGGTATATACCTAAATTTAGTCGACCAAGGCCTAATTGAACCTATTGGAGTATGGAAAAATGTTGACACAACAATCAAAGGAATATCGACCAAAGTCGACTTTGAAATTATTGACCCTAAGGAAGGATCCAGCTCCTTCCCAGCGTTAGTAGGTTGACCTTGGGGAATAAAGATGAAAGCATCGACATCCCCAGACAAAGAAAGAATAAAATTGGAAGGAAACAAACAAAAGGTCATTGTACCTATTCATCCATACCAAGGAGAACCTTGGACTAAACCTATTGATGAAGAAGTCAACATTCGACAACTTTATCAGATACAAAACAATGCAGGTTATACAGAACCTAATATCTATGGAGAACTTCATTTAGGCAATCAAGACTCAGTAGGATATAATTCAGACATAGAATTATATGATTGGGAAGTCGAGAACTACGAAACAAAAGCAAGAGGGTGTTGGACTGTCCAAAAATTATAGAAAAATCCCACCCAACAGTGCTTCATAGTGTCCATCATCCCAAAAATATTTGAAAATAAAATTAGGGAATACCCTACTCTAAAACCAACAGATGTAAACACTACAAAAATACCAAGATATAAAGAAAGAGAATCACCAGTCATGCATATAAAACAAGTATCCAAAAACATTGGTGAACATGGCCGACTTCAAAGCCTAGTGGAGACTTTTACAGGCCAAGCTGCTAGATGGTGAGATATACATCAGTCAAGATTGCAGACATGGACCACAGCTTCAACTTTCTTCATAGAAATATTTAGAGGGAAAAAACTAACTAACCAAGCCCAAATACCTACATTCATTCAAGGTCAGAATCCAGAAGACCATATAAGGACATGCAAAAAAGAATGGAAAAGACTTGGGTACAAAGATGAATGTGCATGGCCACACCTGTTTCCATCAACCCTCTCCGACTTACAAAACAAATGGTGTAAAATAGAATAAGATTGAGGTGAAACATTCCTATGGCATGAACTCAGAGAAATTTTTATCAAATATTTCAACTTTACACCACAAGATAAGAAATTGGTCTAAACAGCAAAACATATCAAAGAATTTATACAAATGACAGAAAACAAACCCTTAAAAGACAACCGACAGACAAGGAATTGTAAAAATATACAAATCGGGACAATACCATAATCGACAAGACTACAGTTGGAAAATGAAAAACCAGAAGGACAAATCTTTAGATGGAAATCAAACCATGTCGAAACAACCAAACCTATCCGCACAGTACTCAAAGTTGAAACAACCGACAAGGAGGATACTGACCGAATGACTGCAGCTGACTTTCCTGCCACATTCTCACAGTTTAAGGAAGGAATTCGACCAATCAATGAAGCCAAAGCCCCAGAATGGCTAGATGCTAAAATCAAAACTAGAGAATTCGACATCTCAAATGATGACCGACCGAAGATGGCAAAGATTGGAGACTACTAGAGTGAAGAACAGACAACATAAGTAGTGAAACTATTAAAAGAGTTCCAAGATGTATTTTCCATAGATTATAAAGATCTCAAAATTTTAGTCCATGTAATGGGTGAAATGAAAATTGACACTAAAACTGATGTTCGACCTGTGAAGAAAAGACCATATAAGCTAGCTCATAAATACAAAGAGATAGTCAAAAAGGAAATTGATAACATGCTTGCAGCAGGTATTATCTACCCTATTAACCAATCGGAATAAGTAAGTCCAATGGTTTTTCAACCTAAGAAACATGATCCAACCAAACCAAGAATCTGTGTCGACTTCAGAGAGCTAAATAAAGTGACATTAATAGACCCATTTCCAACTCTTTATGTAGATGAAATATTAAATGAGGTTGCAGGACATGAGTGCTACTCATTTACATATGGATTTTTAGGTTATAACCAAGTGCCAATAGCTAAAGAAGATCAGAAAAAGACAACATTTATATGTGAATTTGGCTCATTTGCTTACAGGGTTATGCCTTTTGGATTAAAAAATGCACCTGCATTATTCTCTAGAATTGTGGTCAAAACATTCCAAGAATATATTTACAAAACCATGGTAGTATACTTTGATGATTGGACAATATACTCCATGTTAAAAGATCATTGCAAATGGCTAAGACTTATGTTGGAAAGATGCCGACAAATTCAGCTATCCTTGAACATCAGGAAGTGCATATTTGTGACCCCCATAGGGATATTATTAGGGCACATTGTCTGTAAAGAAGGTATTAAGGTCGACTTTGCAAAAATAAAAATTATCCTTGACTTAAAACCACTAGTGAACTCAAAACAAGTCAGGGTGTTACTAGGTCATACAGGATATTACATAAAATTCATAAGATATTATTTAGACATGACCTATGCACTAGAAGAACTACTAAGGGAAGATAAAGAGTTCGACTGGATAGAAGAATGCCATTTATCATTTGAAAAACTAAAAAGAAAACTAGTCAAAGCACCCATCCTAAGGTTTCCAAAATGGTCGACTAAATTCCATGTCCACATTGACGCATTAGGTATAGCAATAGGAGCAATCCTAACTCAGCCAGGAGATGATGGAATGGACTACCCTGTAGTCTATAGTAGCAAAAAAATAAACAAAGATGAAAGAAATTATTCAACAACAGAAAGAGAATAATTAGGAATGGTCTTTACACTACAAAAATATCGACACTAACTACTAGCTAATCCATTTATCTTCTATATCGACCACCAAGCACTAAAATACCTCGTCAACAAACCACTACACCATGGAAGAATCTATCGATGGCTACTTCTATTCCAAGAATTTGAATTCAAATTCATTGTTAGACCAGGTAAGTTAAATGTTGGTCCTGACCACTTATCTTGAATCGACACAGGAGAGGAACCGACAAGAGTCGAAGATGACTTACCAGATGAACGTCTACTTCGAATAGAAGAAATCCCAACAGAATTGGAGGAAATAGCACAGTTCTTAGAGAATGGACAAGCACTAGAAGGTATCAGTACAAAGAAGAAACAAATCTTAGCCATGAAAGCTGCACCATATAGCATCATAAATGGATTCTTGTACAAAATTGGCTTGGACGACATCCTTAGGAGGTGTGTACTGGAACACGAAAGAAATAATATCATGCACAAAGAACATTATGGACCTATTGGAGGAGACTTCCAAGCAGACACAACTACAAAGAACATCCAACAATCAGGGTTGTGGTGGCTGACACTTCACAAATATTGCAAAAATTTTGTAAGCCAATGTGACCGATGTCAACAACTGGGTTGACCCCTGCCTAGTACAAAAATTCCATTGATATTAGTAAACCCAAGTCTAACATTTGAAATTTGGGCTATCGACTTCATAAGACCATTTACCATACCAGCAAAAAGAACAGGTGCAAGGTACATAATAACCGCAGTCAAGTATGTAACTAAATGGGCAGAGGCAGAACCAGTTGACACATGTTCCAGCGAAATAACCGCAAAGTTTATCTATGAAAATATTATCACCCAATTTGGATGTCCACTAACCCTAATCAGTGACCAGGGAACACGCTTTATCAATAGAACTATCAAAACCCTTACATACTAGTTCCAAATCGACCACCGTTGGAGTACAACATACCATCCTCAGTCGAATGGAGCAATTGAAGCATTTAACAAAACGCTAACAAAAGGATTAACAAAAATATGTAATGTGGACAAGGACGACTAGGATTAAAAGATACCTGTAGTACTATGGGCATACAGAACAACATAAAAATGTTTAATCGACCAAACCCCCCTTCGACTAGTTTATGGACAAGAAGTAGTAGTTCCACTACACTTCTGACAACAGACACCTATTATCGTAGAGATTTTACATGTCGATGTCAAACAAGGAAGAAAGGACTGATTATTGCAACTAAGTAAACTCAAAGAACACCAACTAATGGCGATACAACATCAATAAATCTAGAAACAACAACAAAAAGCATGGCACGACAGAAACATCAAAAACAAAAACTTGTCGATAGGTGATCTTGCTTTACTATACAATAGTCAAGTAAAAGGAAAACCTAAAAAGCTACATACACAATGGATGGGACCCTATGTTGTCGAAGAGATACATACCAATGGATCAATCCGGTTAAGGACGTTACGAGGCATAGTATTTTAGAAACTCGTTAATGGATCTTGACTAAAATGTTACAAAAACTAAAACAAATCTAAAAAAAAGAAAAAAAAAACATATAACAACCATAATGGTTAAACAAAAGCTATAAAAATCCAAAAAGAAAAATACTATTGAACCACGCAAAAAAATACGACAAGGAACCATCACTTCGATAATCGACATCATGCCCGTCGACACAATACCATTGACCACTTTCATAACCGACATCGACCGACGACCTCGATAGTCCCATCGCGCATTCATGACTTCGAGCGCCAAAACCAAATCACCATTAACGCACACTCAAGTGTTCTCGCTGGACCATCACATCCGCCATTAATACACCCATCGACAAAAACACCCAATGCATCAACTATAAATACTGAACCGCCAAAGGATAATTCACCGCAATTCAAACAGAGAGAGCAACAGAGAAACCAGTTGACTGAAATCCAAGAGCATCGAAGTAAAACTGACTAGCAAACCGACAAGATGGCACCAAAATAGACCAGATCCTCAGCCAAGACTAAAGAACTACAGACTGCGGAGACACCATTGGTGAGGAGACTAAAGAACATCAAAAACGCTAAGGTGCAGGAAGGCTCATGGACAAAACTATGGGCTGAGGTAAAAGAGTGGGCTTACGTCGACAAGAAGCCTACCCAAGCTGCAACAAAAATACAACACAACTCCATTGTAAATTATGTCAACGGGCCGCTCATGGCCGGTTTTGTAGGCATGAAAGAAAAAATAGTCAAGTTTATCATAAGCCGGTACCACAACAGCCAATTTTACTTCGAACAATCGGTCGACATATCTGGGGAAGTCATTTACAAACTAACAGGGCTATCAAACAAAGGAGACCCAGTACCAGTCGGTATCAAAGAAGGACTGGTTGAAGAACTAACTGGGTCAGCATCAGGAAAAAACTAGAAAATGTTAATGATTAGTCACATAACAGCTCAAACGCCATAGATTGTGGCAAAAATCATAGCTACTACACTCACAATGGCAGGTCATGGAAGCGACCTCAAATTGGACATGTTGGAGGAAGTGGACACCATTGCAACCAATGGAAAAATATACAGATGGGCTGAGTATGTCGCCAACATGCTCAGAAGCATATGTGAAAAATGCCAGGAGACGGGAGGAATTATCAGATTCATGTCCCTTATTTTATGGATAGTAATGTATTATTTTTGCCCCGTCGAAGACAAACAATTCCAAGAATCGACTAGATTTCATATGTGGAGATTCAAACCATTCTCTCGGAATGGAACAATGAAAGAGCTTTCCAATGGAAAGGTGTTGTTGGAAAACTATCTCCAACAGCTAAAAGTCCGCACAACCATATGGAGGGTGCCTCAGAACATCTGATGAAGTCTGCTTAACCATACCATGGTGTGGCACATGCAGGGTGCCAAAATAAATGCAAAGACCCTCGACTATTATCCGACAGTCGAAGAGATATTTCAGGAGCTATCTCGATAGGCTGGAACAAAAGTACCAATACCAGCAAAGGCAAAGGAAATCGACTTCACCATAGAGGAACCATTGACAGACCAGGAGAAGGAGGAGGATTATGAGCTTAACCTATACATCAGTACTTTTGTGTTAGAGGAGACACTAGTCGAAGGCACTGGTCGACTGCAAATCATAATCAAGCCTCCGACGACACAAAGGGAAGAAACCCACGCAGAAGAAAATATCATCCCAAGAAAATATCATCCCAACCCAAGACCCAAGGGAAGAAATAGAAATTGAAAACCCAGAGTATGCTATCACCAAAGAAAATATAACCAGATTGTCAAAGGAGATAACAGCCTCAATAAAAAGAAAGAAAACACAGGAATAGGAGCAAGGAAAAGGTAAGCACAGGCTTATCATCACAGAATTCTCAGAAGATGAGGAGGAACTGACAGCTATGACAATGGATATTATAGAATACGCCACAACAAACAAAGTGCCGGTGGAAACCCATTTTCAAAGATTTGTTGAGGCATGGGCACAAAAAGGTCGACCAAAGAAGGAAAAGAGCACAAACACTTTGATGGCCGAGAATGTTGTGGATCTTGTGTCTACACCCCCACCCCCCTCTCCGATAAAGGTAATAGAAGAACTAATACTAGAGCATCGTCCCATAAGTCCACTCTACGTATGCAAGAGTGCTAGGTCGGATGTTGTGAAGGAAAAATTTGATCGGGAGAGGGACCTACAGGCATACATTGAAAAATTGCCTGAGATATTCACCACGGTGCAAAAAATCTCCACCAAATTACCTCTATTCGATGTCGACGGGTCCATACTACCCATTCCCCAACCTGGCCAAGTACTCCAGAGGCTGAAGACTGTGGCCATGATAATCTCAACGTTTGAAAGGAACCCCAACAAAGAAGCTACCATCATCGCAAGATGAAGAACCTCGATCGACCTAGTCTCCCTTGAACCCCACCCACCAGCCTCTGAACCAACCGGAGATGAGGAAAGAGAAGACATGGAGGACATAACTCGAGAAATTGACCAAATGTTCTCTAACATGAAGTCACCCCCTGAGATCGACAATCCACCAGTCGACCACACTTCCACCAACCTAGTCACACCCATACCAGATAAAATGTCGATCTTATCAATTTTGACTACACTAACCATCAACATACAGAAAATTTTGTAGAGTTGGATAAATTTCCAACATCAGCTGGCAGTGATAGCTGAAGCAATTGTCGAAGTCTGTGTATAGAAAAGACCAACCATCAGACTTCATAGCCCATGAAGATCAAGCACAAAGATGACTACTTAGACGAACAAATAAATTTTGGTACCTCCCTATTTCTTCGGAACGAAAAAACATTTTGTTCATGGGGGAGATGTTGGAGGAGCAAGTCGGTAAGCCGACTTTAACGATAGCCGACTTAGTCGATCATCCGACTAAGTCAGTTAGCTGACTAATTAGAGATTAGGTCGGCCACCCAAGGTCGTGTCGATTGAGTGAACCGATAGGTAGTTATTTGTATCTGTTTGTAATTCATATATATTAGGCTGTTGAGCTAGATGAGAACTTGGTTCAGTTCTCTATATTGTATGGACCCTCTCATGTTAATATAATTTGTTATTTTATCTAATTGTTCTTATCTCTTGTATTTGTTATGTATGTATGTTTTAGTATGAATTTTTGGTAACCCTATGTGATATGTGAGATTACAACACTGTCCTTGCAGTACTGACGCAGGTTGAAGAAATGCTCATTAGTTGTGCTAACCTAATATTGCAAGTGACACATGCTCATGGTGGTCAATATAAATACTCTAGCCATACTATTTGCTTCCCCCAAGACATTTCCAATGTTTCCACATACCTACCGCATTTAGTATCAGAACTCGACATCCTCGTTGTTCGGAAATGCAATTCTACAAACAATCCATATGAATTGTTTATTAGTCGAACACATGTTCTTGCTGCACTTCAATTCAAAATGGCAAACGACCCATACTACAAGGATGTACAAGTCAAACCAATTGAATTATCTTCTTTTCCTCTTATTTCAGTAGACATTTCATGTTTGACATTGCATCTTAATAGCAATGATGCATTATCTCATCAGCAAAGCTTGTCCTACACAGATCAACCACCAGATTCATTTGAACCCTATGAATTGGAATCCTCGTCATTTATTTCAACACAAACTAATGATAGAACTGAAGCTGAATAAATTAGACAGTTGTTACACATACCAAATATCCCACTGCCATATTCCATTGATTGGCCCCCTATAGAAATGTCCCCTATCAATGAGTACAACATAGAAGGCCTTCTTTCCATGGTTTTTCCAACTTTGTTTCCCATAGGTACATAAATGTTATTACAACCACGCATTCATGAGGTCGATATGCATGAATATGCACTTCAACTAATTCTCTATCATGACAACATATTTGGCCAACATACTCTGTAATGTCCACATTCTGGTGTATAGACCTGAACACTCTTCAATTCTATAAATTATATTAAAATTTCTGAACTTGAATTAATTTACACAATGACTTCTCAAACTGGGAAAATAAGGGGTTTCTTCTCGAAAATTTGTAGGCAAAAGGAGTGAGAACTAGACAGAAAACAAAGAGATGTGAGACATGGAATTTCCTCTCCCCTAAAACATTTATATCTGGTGCCATTTAGGGTTCATATTTCGCACTGCGGAAACCTACTACCACGCTTCTAGGTGGCCAAACCATGAAACTAAGGAGAGTAGTTCGGTCTGTTTCAACCAGGGGATTCTGGAAACTTGCAGAGGTTTTTTTCAGAATTAATATAACATAAATAAAGGATTTATATAGTTTACTAATGATCTAGAAAGTTCTAAGAAGTTTTGGGTGAATTTGGGGATTTTTGGCAGTTTTGGTCAAGAGAAACCCTGTGTAGAGGAGGATCCCAAAAGGTTGTATAACCCAAAAAAAAAAAATTATGAATATGAATATGGATATATAGGCCTATTAATAACCCATAGGAACTGACAAAGCTTAGTTTGAGTTTACCGAACTTGTTTTACATCCGTTTTGGTAAAACTAGTTATTAAAAGCTAGTAATCTAGCTAAGGTCTTAAAAAAGAAATTAAATCATCTCAAATTCATTTCTGTAAAATATGATATTTGTAATAGAGATAAATATAATCTCTCTAAACATGAATACTCCCTTTAATCACTTCCCTCGCATAAAATATTTATTACATCACTCAAATTAATTTTACTCAATTCCCCCATACATTGATAAAATAGGCCCATTTGATGAAACCAAGACAATATTATTTAGGGGAAAATATATATCAAAATAATAAATGTAATGTTAATAAACTTATGACACTACAGAATATAAATTACATTATTGACTGACCATTACAAAGATGCTTCCAAAATTAAGGGGCAGGAGGCCCGTATCATGGCCAGCAAGGGACTATGAGCATAGGTGGAGCACGGGATTCAATAGAGCTCAAAATGAACTTTATGGAGGCTGAAAATGGATCTAATTACACTCCAATGTCTAAAATCTAGTGCTCCATCTCGTAGTAGAGGGAAATTGAAGTCTAGGGATCATCTCCCAGTAGTTTGAGGCACAACACTCAGAAGTAATGCTCACATAAGCATTCAGCAATCAAATCATCAACCAAACTAAAGCAGTGGGTTCAAATTTATCTTTTATAGAATTATGGATGACTTGCTTAGTAAGTTGAGGCCAATGGTGACCTGTGAGAGCAATTCAACCCCATGGGTTACCTAACCCTGGCCACAAAAGCACCCCCTTTGGGAAATTAGGCAAGTAGGACCATGTGGAATTGTTTCCAAGTCCAAATCATCCTTCACAATTAGAAACTGCACCCTTCCTTAGTCAAAAGCTGCCTCTTTTGAGTTATGACAACTTTTTGCTTTTCCTGGGTCATAAGGAAACTCTTCTTTTCTTAAAAAACTTTCCTTCTTTTCTCTTACATATTTTCTGAGCTCCATAAGAGGAAACTATGCCCTCCCCTTTGCAATACTTTCCTGATTTTATGTCTGTCTGTTTTTTCTACTTTTAGGAAACTTCCCTTTATTATCGTGCTTGCTTTTGTCATGGACTTTCTTATTTTTACCAAGGAAAATTGACTAGCTTTCCCCAATTTGCCCTCCTGACATGGCAGCCTTAATTCCACATCATTATTGTGCATAATAAGTAAAATTGCTGAAATAAAATTAAATACATGCCTTGGAACAATTATTAGTAAAAATTTATCCTAGGAGGAATAATTAATAACAACTTGATCCCCTAGGAACTTAGCATGGTCAACACTTTTAATGGTCAATTTGAGGGTACATGACAGTCCTCCCCTCCCAAATCTGCTTGTCCTCAAGCAGAAGCACCACAGGGTGTTGCAAATTTTTCCACCATGTTTTTGTTGCACCACTCTGATCATAGCCATTTTTCTGATGCCACTTCATTTAACAAAATTTCCAACCCAATTAAAGTAACTGAGTAAAATTCTTGGATCCCACTTCCTCCTCAGGACCCAATTTTTTTTGCCACCCTTTGAACTATGTCATTCCTAAGAATGCCTGGATCCCATGGTTTTATCTTCCTCCTTCCACCCATCAATAAAAACAACAAAATTTTATCATTGTAGAGGAGGAAAATGAGGTTATGAAAATCATACCACCATACTGGGAGCTCATCTCTCCCCATGCCAAACTGAACATTTTTTAAACTCTCCCACCAGACATGGAATTCCTTAATGTGGGACCAAATCATCTTGAGCCTCTCTAAAGTATGAAAATCCATGTGCAAGCTAGCACTGGAACTCACGTCACTGTTGTTATGAATACCCAAGAGGTTATCCCATGCCCCTCCATGTATACTGAAAGCATCATATAGAAGCCATACATGCTCATTCCATTGCTCATAGAGTTTCTTTGATGTGTCCAATGTATCTCCATTGATGCAAGCAATATTTTTACCCTCCAGTGCACACATCTCAATCATGTGTCTAGCCACCCAATCAATGGATGGACAAAATTTCATGCTAAATGATTCACGTGGGAATAATTCAGCTACTACTAATGCACTTGTCAAACCACATGGTTTGACCATCAATACCTCAACTGGAAGAGTGAAAGTATCATGCTCCTATTGTGGCATCAACAGAAAAAATCCTTTCACCCAATTTTCATCCCCACATGATGTGGCTGAAATAGAAGTGTGGGGTGAAGAATTATGAGTCAAATCCCTACAATGCTCATCAATCAAGATAATGGATCCACAAATTCCTCCATTATTTTTTTGAGTGATAGTGTGATCCTGTGCCTCCTCCAAAATTGTACAACATTTTCCTAGAGGCAACTCATAATCTCTTAGGAACCATGCAAGTGCTTGATCTTCATATTGCTTGACCTCAAACTCCTCAAGCACATTCAAATCAGAATGCACCTCATGTGCATGTGTATGGGAGGTATATAATAGCTGCAAAATAAGTTTTTTTTTTGTTCACATGTCAAGACAATGTCAGTCACAACAAAAAAATTATTGCAGAAATAATAAAAAAATTCCCTCCCAAGGTCTTCATTCCAAATATGTCTCTATGGAACTCAATAGGTGCTCCCCTCTTCATCCAATGGCTCAACTCTCTGCCATTGATCCAAAGGTGCAAAAATCCATCAATTGACCCACACATTGAAATTATGTGTATATCTAATGCCTTCTTGTCAAAATTGGCTGCACACACATGCCTTTTCTGCTGCTTGTAAATCATAAAAAAATCAGCAATATTAAAAACAATTTTCTTGCAACAAGACATAAAACTTTTACCTTCCATATTTTCCTCTTCAGTGATTCCTCTATCCAACCATCCAGTCGATGAATCATAGATATTTATTTCTGATTTATATGACCTATAATCATCCATCTCTTCTGCAATAGGATCTATCTCCCATGGGGACAAATCATGACCCCCCTATTGTGCATGCGACACAAACCAGAAAAATTTCTTCACCCACTATTCATTCCCCATTGGTGTTTCTAAATCTAGGACATGTGGGAAAGAACTATGAAAATTCTTTGCATGTTTGCAAACTTTAGTAATCAGACTTATGGCTGCAACTTTTTCATTATTGGCTGTCCCAAATTGGGTGCTCTCATCCCACTCTTCCATGGGAGAGTGTCTGTCTTCAAGGAACAACTCAAGTTTCCTTGGAAAGAAATCAAGTGCTTGGTTCTCATAAAACTATTCTGCACACTCTTTAAGCACATACCGAATAGAATGCTCCTCATGGTCCAGACAATCATAAGGTTCCTCCATGTATTTTTTCATGCCATTTACCCAAAAGGGATGACTCTCAAGAAAGATTGAGGATTCAGTCAATTCTTTCCACTCTTGTTGGAATTGTTCTATATTCATTTGTGATTCTAAGAGAGAACTTTGAGTGTATCTCAAAGAATCTTGGGTGGCCAAAAAATCACCTTTGAGATTGTAGTTCTCTTCTTCATATATGTAAAAAATTTCTTCATCATGCAGTGATGCTTCCCGCAATAAGTCAACAAGCTCAAACATGTCATTTTTATCTGAAAGAAATTGTGAGAAATTACCTTTGATTGTGAACATTGCTTTCTGGATATTCTCCATGGATTCAAAGGAAGATTGGTATTCCATTAAAGAAGCTTCCCAACACATATTTGATACTAAAGCATGAGTGTCATGGATAATTTTCAAGGCCTCTTGGATCTTCTGTTCATCCATGTTCAATGACCCTGCAAGAATATGAGGTTCTTGTAGATGTTCCTCCTCTTCAGTTTCCATCACCAGATCAATTTCATGCAATGCACTCAAGGTTTTGAAATGTGATCCATATTTTTTTGCTACAATATATTCATATTTTAAGTCCTGAACAACATAATTTGGGCTGCAACTTAAGTGCTCATTCATCCTTGGTGCACCAGAAAGATATTCTCTCAAATTTTCATCCTTCATACTGCATTCATTTTTTACACCAGAATTATGAACCTCATCACTAGGGGGGTCAACCATCCTGAACTCTTCACTGGAAGTGGCTGCCATATTATACTTACACAATGACACATAAAAATCATAATTTAATAACTCGCCATGTGTGATTTTCTCCTCCTTATGTGGTAGAATTATGATGGCTTGTTCACCCACCCATTTCTTTGCTTCACACCCTACTGAGATGTGCTCAATTTTTGCTTCCTTGTGAGGCTCAAGGGGTGACTGTAAATCAGAATCTTGTTTATCTTTTGGATCAGATCCAAAATATGTCTCACCATAATCAATCTACCCCATCTCTTCTGCACTTATCTTGAAATCAACCACAAAGAAATTTGGATTCATCTCACCTTCCACATTACGAACAACTAGATGTTGGACTATTGGATATTTAGTTGTGCATGGATCTTCTTCATCTCATTATGATGGAGGATTTGGTGATTAATCATCCTCATGGATGCTGCAAATACTCTGATCTCTATTTCAGGAAAACCCAAATAATTTATCAAAGAAACCATGTGCAGATGGCTCTAATGAATCTTCACTTTTGGTCCTCTTTTCTTCGCCTTTACTTTGAGAAGTGGAACAACTTAGTTCCTTTCTTGATGGATTATTTGTATTCATAGAACCTACAATTATTAATTTTTTTGAAAACATATACTCTCCAACTTTATTTCCTTCATGCTGAGAGACACTACTACTCCCTTCTCCATGTTTGCTTGCCAACTGCTTGGCAAGGAATTCTCTAGTCTCTTGATCTGACTGCATGATGCTTTGAGATACATATTTCAGACCTTTCAATGTTCTTTGCATAAAAATTCGTAAATATTCTCTATCTTCCAATTTTGAATGCTCTCCTTCCTGATACAACTCAAAGTATAAATCTTCCATGACTCGAACTAATTCCACAACTCCAACTTGAAGATATTGCTAAGCTACTTTTCCACTGAGAGTTAATTTCCACGGGATGATCCAAGGAAAGTGATCTGATACCACTGTAATTTCCCAAGTATGGTATACAGACCTGAACATGCTTCAATTCTATAAATTATATTAAAATTTCTGAACTTGAATTAATTTACACAATGACTTCTTAGACTGGGAAAATAAGGGGTTTCTTCTAGGAAATTTGTAGGCAAAAGGAGTGAGAAGTGGATAGAAAACAAAGAGATGTTAGACATGTAATTTCCTCTCCCCTAACACATTTATATCTGGTTCCATTTAAGGTTCAGATTTTGCACTGTGGAAACCTACTACCACTCTTCTGGGCACCCAAACCGTGATACTAAGGAGAGTAGTTCGTTCTGTTTCAACCAGGGGATTCTGGAAACTTGCAGAGGTTTGTTCCAGAATTAATATAACATAAATAAAGGATTTATAAAGTTTACTAATGTTCTGGAAATTTCTAAGAAGTTTTGGGTGAATTTGGGGATTTTTGGCAGTTTTGGTCAAGAGAAACCCTACGCAGAGGAGGATCCCAAAAGGTTGTATAACCCCAAAAAAAAAATGTATTGGATATGGATATTGGAATTAGGCATATTACTGACCCATAGGAACTGGCATAGATTATTTTGAATTTACCGAACTTGTTTTACATCAGTTTTGGTAAAACTAGTTATTAACAGCTAGTAATCTAGCTAGGGTCTTAAAAAGGCAATTAAATCAACTCAAATTCATTTATGTAAAATATGAGATTTTTAATATATATAAATATAATATCTTTGAATATGAATACTCCCTTAAATCACTTCCCTATCATATAATATTTATTACATCACTCAAATTTACTCAATTCCCCCATACATTGATAAAATAGGCCCATTTGGTGAAATTGAGACAATATTATTTAGGGGAAAATATATCTTGAATTGAAAAGTGTAATGTTCAGAAAATTATGACACTATAGAACATAATTACATTATTGACTAACCATTACAAAGATGCTTCCAAAATTAAGGGGCAGGAGGACCGTATCATGGCCAGCAAGTGAATATGAGCATAGGTGAAGCACGGGATTCAATAGAGCTTGAACTAAACTTGATGGAGGCTGAAAATGACTCTGATTATCCTCCAATTTCTACAAGATAGCACTGCGTACCTACAATGGAATAGAATGGGATGAAAGGGAAGGGAAATGGAAGGTTGGGGCTCATCTCCCAGTAGTATGAGGCACAACACTTAGAAGTAATGCTCACATAAGCATCCAGAAATCAAATCATCAGCCAAACTGAAGTAATGGGTTCAAATTTATCTTTTATAGAATTATGGATGACCTGCTTAGTAAGTTCAGGCCAATGGTGACCTGTGAGATCAAGTCAATCCCATGGGTGACCTAACCCTAGCCACAAAAGCGCCCCCTTTGGGAAATTAGGCAAGTAGGACCATGTGGAATTGTTTCCAAGTCCCAATCATCCTTCACAATTAGAAACTGCACCCTTCCTTAGTAAAAAGCTTCCTCTTTTGAGTTATGACAACTTTTTGCTTTTCCTGGGTCATAAGGAAACTCTTTCTTTCCTTAAAAAACTTTCTTGCTTGTCTCTTACAGCTTTTCTGAGCTCCATAAGAGGAAACTACACCCTTCCCTTTGAAATACTTTCATGATTTTACCTATGTCTGCTTTTTCTGCTTTTAGGAAACTTCCCTTTATTCTCGTGCTTGCTTTTGTCATGGACTTTCTTATTTTTACCAAGGAAAGTTGAATAGCTTTCCCTAATGCGTCCTATTGACATGGAAGCCTTAATTCCACATCATTATTGTGCATAATAAATAAAATTGCTAAAATAAAATTAAATACATGCCTTAGAACAATTATTAGTAAAAATTTATCCTAGGAGGAATAATTAATAACAACTTGAGCCCCTAGGAACTTAGCATGGTCAACACTTTTAATGGTCAATTTGAGGGGACATGACACCCTCGCTTTCAATACTATATATACAATGTAATTATGCATCATTGAAGTAATAATACTGCCTCTATTTTTGTCAAAAAAAAATCTTGAAGATACACTACATCCCACAGTACTTGAGCTTGTTAATGAAGCAAATAATTATTCACTTACACAAATAATATTACCAAAAGACTTGGAATATTAAATAAGCCATAATAATATATAAAATTGATGATAGAATAGATATGATACATTTACAATGGTCGGACTTATATATGTCCATTCGTGACTTTCCAACCTACAGTCATGACTCTTTGATAATTATTAATTCTTAATTAATAATTATCTATTAACATTATTTTTAATATTTATATATTTTATGTTCATTACATTGCCTTCCCCTTAAGGGAATCTTTGTCCTCAAAGATGTATTTGACATTAATGTTTGATTTATTTTAATGTCATCTCGGAATTCTTTCCATTTTGTATTTGCGACATTTGAGGAGATGAACCGATACGAATTACGGATTCCACAAGAGAATTGTCGCATCATATCTACTGTGGTCCATCCCAGATCTATTTTTATCGGAGCTCTGAGATATTTTTGTGGGACAGTTCGTCTCAATTGTTGCTTGGTATGTCGATATTTTCGCATGTCCACATAAGTGTTTTGTGAATATTCATTTTGACCTTGTTGTTGGTCAAAATGACGATTATAATTAGGATGTATGTAAGGTGTAGGTGTTGTTTGTTCTTCTTCCTTTTGGATTGCGACGAAGACGTTCTTCACTTTGTCGATTTGTGCTTCTTGGTTATCTAGTAGATTTTTACGATTCTGACTCTTTTCGATTCCTTCCTCCTGCGAACTGTTTTCAATTTCTAGTTCCTTGATTTGGTTATGTAGTTCCTGATTACTATTATTTAAACACTGGTTTTCTTCTTGCTTTTCTAGTAATTTTCCTTCGAGGTCTTCACCGGATTGTTCCCTCTTATTGTTGTTTTTCAATTTTTTTATTTTTTTAATCAGGGTTTTGTTGTGATTTCTTAATCTGAAAATTTCTTCAAAATTGTTTGATATTATTTCATTACTTTTTGCGATCTCTAGCTTGTGTTCTTTTTTAGAGTCACTATTTTGTTGTTGAAGAACTCTATCTCTAGCTTGAAGCGAATAATTATTCTCTTACACAAATAATATTACCAAAAGACTTGGAATATTAAATAAGCCATAATAATATATAAAATTGATGATATAATAGATATGATACATTTACAATGGTCGGACTTATATATGTCCATTCGTGACTTTCCAACCTACAGTCATGACTCTTTGATAATTATTAATTATTAATTAATAATTATCTATTAACATTATTTTTAATATTTATATATTTTATGTTTGTTACAGTTAACCAATTAGAAGACATGCCTAATGAGAAAATTGGTGGAAGGGTCACAAGGTTTGGGTATTTATTACATGGAACACGTTTGTATTGGAACAAAAGTAGAGTTGAAATCACAAATATGATCAATTAACAATGTACACCAATGTTCTTCTTCACCCTTAGTGCAGCTGGCAAAAAATGGCCAGATTTGCATGCTCTAGTTCCTGCTAAATGTCCTACTGGTTTACCTAAACAATATCAATGGAAGGTTCACAAAATCATATCAAATCCACATATTACATCATAGTACATTCACAATAGATTCAAAACATTTCTTCAAGAGGTGCTTCAAAAAGGTTTTCATATAACATATTCTTGGTGCAGGTATTATACCATCTATTCCTTATTTTTTCTCTTCGTATTTTTCACTTTATACAATCTATTTCTAATATATTTTTTTTCCTCCCATGTAGATATGAATGGAAGCATAAAGGATCCACACAAATTCATGGTTTTATTTGGTTGGCAAATGCACCAACTATGGTTATGTTAGATTGGGAAGATGATGTTTCAGTTGAAGCTGCAAATTCATTTTTTGACACATATGTGACAGCTTGGAATCCTTGTAATTCCTAGTTGTCCACATCTGGGTCACACCATTCTACTACAAATGATCCATGCATTCTCGCATCACCATCTATATTTGCATTAAACTACTCAACTGACTATGAAGAACTTGTCAATTTTGTTCAAAGGCACACCAGATGTTCAGAGTCAACTTGCCTTCGCAAAAAAGGAACATCTGTTCAATGTTGCTATGGTTTTCCATATGAGCTACAAGCTACTTCTTCGTTATTCATTGATCCAAATGGACGAAAAACCTACAATCCTGCAAGAAATGATCCCCTTTTAAATATTCACAACCCTACCATGCTTTCAATATGGAGGGGTAACGTTGATTTCCAACATGTTCTTTGTAAACATGTTGTTCTCAAATACATGTCAAAGTATGCATCAAAAGCAAAGCCTCAGAAACCTGCCATGCAATTCTTTCTCACCTTGCACATGCTGCACAAAGTGACAACCCCATTCTTCAACCAATCAAACAATTCCTTCACAAACAGTTGCAGAAAGAGACATTAGTGCACAAGAGACGTGTCACATGCTACAAAAAATTCCTCTTGTGCTTTGTAGCCGTCACTTATTTTCCCTAAACATGAGCCAAACTGTCTTCCGTTGTGTTTCTAATAACACTAATAAAACCCCTACAATGCCCCCTTCAGTTTTGCTTACATGCAAAGACTGATTTATCTTGAACATCTAACTCTACCTGAAGCTGCTCATTCTTGGTATTTCTCGCCTAATAGGAAAAAAAATCCATGGAAACAAAATTTGTGTGACAAGATTGTTAGAGTCTATCCACATTTCACTTCCATTCCTCCCTCTGATTCTTCATCTTTTGAATCATTTTGTTGGAGTGAACTTCTTTTATACAAACCTTTTTGGTCCATTCCTCACGATATTGGAACCACAACTTCTAAAATTATATCTCATTGGCATCACATTAAAGGAACATATGTTGTGTGTCATATTCAATGTGCAAAAGAAGAACACTCTACACCTCTATCCGATGATTCAAACTCCAATGCTACTAAATTTTTGTTTCCCCATACCATGGATGAATGGGAGCTTGTATCTCAAATGTGTCTAAGCAATAACATCCAAGTTGATAACCTTGAAATGCTTGGGCATTGTGAATTTGACAAAACCCACAATTGGTCAAATAACAATATACCCACCCATTTGCATGAGATAGAAACATCATTCATTGACCTCAATCGCTTGTCCATCCAACTACATGAAGACACCCCATCCTTCCCCAATTCACCTAATTCCTTTTCTCCCGCACAACGCATAGCCTTTGACCTTGTCATGTCCCATTTCAAAAACACTACATATCCTCAACCGTTAAAACTAGTGATTGTTGGGGCGCGCACCCTAACGGTCCTTAAGGTGGGTAACTCCACAGGTTTGGACTCAAAATAGTCTTAGGGGTGTCAGGGGGTGAGTCAAAGTCCTCTGTTGTAATAAACCCATGGTTTAAGCCTAGGGTTTAGGGTTCGGGGTGCCCATGGTTTGAATCCATGTTTTGTAAAAAGTGCGTTGTATAAATAGGCACTTGTGTAAAGAAGAAAGGTTAGGTTTTTGATGTAAGAGGAATCAAGGCAGGAAAAGGATATTTTGTAAAGAGAAGGTTAAGTCCCAGCTGTGTGTGTGGATGACCTTTGCAGCTGTGTGCGTAGAGAGTTTTGTAAGTGAGTAGAAGATCTGCAGCTATGCGCAGAGGCCTGCTACTATGTGCGCGGCTTTTAAGGACTTGAAGGGATCTGCAGCTGAGTGCGTAGATCAAAACTGTGATTTTGTAGCAAGTTGAATAGAACACAGTTCTATGGACGTAGCCCCTACACTGGGGGTGAACCACGTTATATTTGGTGTTGTGGTTCTTGTGCTATTTCTGTTGCTATTTATATTTTATGCATTAATAGTTAGATATATCTGATAATAAGATCACTGCTAATAAATAGCTTCGCTGTGAATTCCTAGTAAAGGGTTAAGCAAGTCACTGTGTGTTTATCTATATGCAAAGTTATATATAATTGTCGAAGCCCTGTGTTAAGTGGTTATAGATTGTTAAAGACTAAAGGTACAGTAATATCCCTCTTCTGCTTGCAGAAACCTGATTCTGTGGCACCCCATAGCTGTTTCGGGTGAGACTGCAACCTGCACGTAGGTTGTTGCCGAAAGGGCCAACACTGTGGGTCTTTTGTTGGTGCGAAGCAAAAGTTTTAAACCTGGGTCTGCCCTATTGCCAACAAAGTGGTTCCGTTGTAATGAAGTTGTTTGTAAATTGGAGGTCACGAGATCAATCAGCCCACATGGGTGTGGCTCATTGGTGGTTCTATTGTAGTCTAGCTGGTTAGGATACTCGGCTCTCACCCGAGAGACCCGAGTTCAAGTCCATACCCACCCATTTGCATGAGATAGTAACATCATTCATTGACCTCAATCGCTTGTCCATCCAACTACATGAAGACACCCCATCCTTCCCCAATTCACCTAATTCCTTTTCTCCCACACAACGCATAGCCTTTGACCTTGTCATGTCCCATTTCAAAAACACTACATATCATCAACCGTTAAAACTAGTGATTCAAGGTAGTGCAGGCACCAGAAAATCTTACCTCATATCTTGCTTGAAATTTGCACTTCAAACTGCATCTATTTAAAAGCCCTCCCAATTTCTTCTCCTTGCTCCAATTGGTGTTGTTGCTTTTAACATGCATGCATCAACAATACATTCTGCTCTTCGAATACCCATTGGTGAAATGCAGACTCTTGAGGGCCAATCCCTTGAAAAATTTCGAGAAGAACTTCGCCATATTCACTATATTCTCATAGATGAAATGAGCTTTATTGGCAAAAAAATGTTAACTCAAATTGATGCACGCTATTGAGGCCTGGAAATTCGCAGGCAACAACAGCAAGGGATTCTCCCCAATCAATGTTCCCAACTAGCCCATGACTGTTTGGTGTAGGGAATCCTTCCGGTTTGCGGTCCGGCTACCGTAGGTCAAGTAACAAAAATAAAAGGTTTTACCAGTTGCGGCCCGGTCCACCGTATATATTTTTGTATTTTTTGACTTTAAATATGATATGCACATGCCTACCTAAGATGCAAATTGATAGAGAATGCAAGGAGTATTCACAATGTGATGCGCAAGTTCTTACCTCTTGTCTTAGACTCTCATGCATCTAAATCACACACACAGCAAGAAATTAAAACTAACTACCTAACCTATCCCTAGGGAGCAAGATTATTACTTATTAATGAGCAATGTATTTTGTGCATGTGTTATAAAAGAAATCACAGATAGTTGATACTTCTTTTCAAAACACACGAACATTTAAAGATATTTAACAACCAGATGGCCAATTGCTTATGAACAACATTCATCACTCATAGTGAAAATTTTCATAAAATAAACCAGGGATCATTCAGACAAGAACTTAGGTTCAAAGAGTTAGAACGATCTCACAGTTAATGGACAAAAAGCTGAAAACGAAATAGTTCCTCTTCAACAAATCCATAGCATAACATTTGAACATTCCACCAAGCTTTCTCCAACAGGACAACTGTAATTTTTCTATTGCAAAAGGAAATAGTTCTTCTTACAATATGTCTTTCAATCTAACTGGGAAAAAGTCCCCCTACTTGTCTAGATTCTCTATATTTATACAAAAGAGCAAAACTGTTGGGATTCCCACACAATGACTCTTGGGCTTCCCCAACTCTTTATCTCCCATATTTTCTTTCATTAAGTGTTTATGAAAATTACAATATATTACAACAAAATGAAGAATATTCTTATGAGGAGGGTCCCACCTAGCTATTCCAAAAAAATTCCATGCTGAAGCCTCTGAAGCAATACTTTCGAATTCAGAAGCTTCCAAAAATCGAATATTTATTTCGAATTTAGCAACCTGGTTTCTAATGACTTCTATTCTGGCTGCGCTCAGGCGAAGTTGGTCTTATAATAGCTGCACACTAACCACAGAATGATCTACTTCATTCCTTAGGGTCTGTTCATCTAAATATTTAATGTGCTGTATCCTTTTTTCATCTTCATGAGTCCTTCTTTGTAAAATTTCCAAAAACAGGCTGTGTTCTGGAAAAGTATCCATTCTTTGCTCAGCCTCTACCTGACATCGATTATACATGATCAGAAGTCTCCTGAAGAATTCTGCACAAGCCCCTTTTGTCTTCTTAACATCCTTCTTGAATTCTTCAGTTGTGATGATGGCAAACTCCGGTAAATTGTAGTCTTTTCTTAGGGCTTGTTGATCTTTTCAAGGTAGATCGGCATGAGTTTCTTCATTCGCTTCTAATCTCGCCATACTTCCTAATAGGACTTCTAAGATGTCCTATGATCTGTGAACAAAATATGAAGAGGTTTCCAAAATCTCTCCCAGCCGACTATCCACCTGCAAGACCCTGCACCTCTCTTCTTCTATGGCCACTTGCAACTAGTGCATCCTTCTTATCTGTGCTAGGACGTGCTCCTTGAATGGTTGAAGGCTGACCTATTGTTCCTTGGCCTTTTCTAAAGCTGTTGTCAATGAGGTAATCTGCTCTTTAAGTTCTGCCTTCTGCCCTTGAGATTGCCTCTCATATTCTTCCAAGGTATCCTTTTGCAGCTCCAATTCCCCTATCCTGCTTAGCAATTGCTGCTTTTCTGTCCTCAACTCCTGATATTCCTGCTGCACTTTCTCCAAGCATTCTTGGGTGGTCTCCATAGATCTCTTCTCTATCTAAAGGTCTTGAAGCTCAGCTTTTGAAGACTTGATTTCCTTTTGTATGCCTTCAAACTTTCTCTTTAACCTATTATTTTCTTCTCTTTCCTCTCTCGGGGTATCTTTGAGCTGAGAAGAAGACTTCTTTGACTTCTCAAGATCCGTCATTATTTTATCTACATTTTCCTCAGAAGCATGGATCAATGCGGCCCACACTCTAATAGTGAACCTGGGGTCTCTGTCTGTCTCGTATACAACAGTTGTATCATTTATCATTCTACCGGACAGCCCCCCAGTCTTGACCTTCCTCTCGGTCCTCTTTACTATCCTTTTCCTTTCTTTATCATAAAAGATAGTATTAAAATCCGGTACCTCCTCCCCTTTCTTCTGCTCAAAGGGGATTAGCCTAAGGGTGGGGACCATAGCCTGTCCTGGTGTGCTAGTAGCAGCCGCTTCAAGATCTTGAATGTCAGGGTTCTCCAAGTCCTGAGCCTGACTGTCTACTGCATCAGAAGTTGATTGCTCTGTCACTATCTGTGTCAGCTTTGTCTTCCCTGCTTCCTGCTTCTTCAACTCCTCATCCATCTTTCTTTTTCTTTCTTCTTCTTCACTCTTGGAAGCTTCTTCTGCCTTTCTGGCTGCCTCTTGTGTAGCTCTTCTCTTTTCCTCCTCTTCTCCTTTACCATCCTTCAGCCTCTTGGGGTAGTCTCCTAGCCTCTTCATTTCTTTTTATAGTTTCCTCCTCCTCAGCCTTTTCCTGCTCATCCTATCCTTTTCCACCTTTGGTGGTGATTTTCTTTTTAAACCTTCTTCTTAAGCCCGTCATGTTTTGTGCACTACAGAAAATGGACTCCTCTCTGTCCCAGTGGCTAGTGTATTCAAAATGTACATTTGCCTCTTTGCAGTTCTCTGCAACCTTATTTCGGGAGTCATTCCTGTGGAAACACATTTCCCCAAAATGGAATTTCTCCAACTCCTCCACAAATTCATCGGCTTTTTTTACCCTAGTAAACTTGTAGCTTCCGAATCTGAATGAAAAAGGAGGGTATGCTGCTTTCTTATGTTCAAACAGAAATCTTTCTATGCCATCTAAAAAGGCCTTTCTAACTGCCTCTTTGTGGACTACATAGTCAGTGGCATACTTAGGCAGTAGTGAGGGTGCTCTAGAGCAGCCAAACATTCTGAAATATAGTCCGTCCTCAGTCAAGTAATAATCGGCATACTCTTCAATCACCTGCAATGCCTCCTCCGACATGCAGTCGCATTCTTTCAAGAAAATTAGGGTATATAGTGGCATAATGAAGTGCTCACACACTTCCCTATAGTGGCTGTGCTATTTGTGAGCCCACAGTGGCTTGTATGCTGAGTAGACCGGTGTTCTTTCCTGATCTTAGATGCACCTCAGATTGGGGAAAGGTTGGTTGCATAGTATGCAATCTATCAATATAGAGCTCATGTAGAACTCTGACCTCTTCTAGGACACCCCTCCTAATGCTGAAGCAATGTAGGCCAATAGGCTGTTGGACACAATGTTGGCCCAGTTGAACACGGTCCCCTGTGTTGCAACATAGAAAATGATAGGCACCCACTCCAATTTGAATCCTTTACCATGGGCCCTCCCAAAAATCCTATTCAACATCAGGGTGCTAAACCTATAAGGGGTTCTAAGACTTGCAGTGTCATACTCTCCAGTCGGCCTAGTTCTAATATTTTTTCTAGGTATGAGCATCCTCTTCAGTTTCTCGACTAGGTTCATCCTAATGGCCCTCAGCCAGTAATCAGTCAGATATACTTGTGCTTCTGGTAAGTGGTAAGCCAAAGCCACATATCCAGGGCTATAAGGAGCATAACCCTATTTATCAACATTTTCTAGAATCATGGTGGTTACATCTGCCCTGGGCAGAATCCACCCAATCACCTCTGAACATGGAAAGAGATCAGGTCTAGTATCAATTTTCAACAAGAAAGATCTCTCTATGTTGGCATAAACAGTTTATTCTTCAAAACCTATATCAGGTACTTCTCGGCGCGTAATTAATCTGTAAATTTCCCCCCATTGATATTCAGGTTCTACACCACTTATGCATTTGGTGTCCTCGTAAGTGTACTCGACTTTGGTAACGATTTCAACTTTGAGTTCCTCTTCAACTACTGGAGCCGTCTTCTTCTGACGTTTAGACATCTTGAATTCTAATGGATTTCCCTGTCATGTACACGAATGTATTTTAGGTTTGGTTAGGTCATTTCTAGATAATTTTTAAAGATAAAGACAACAGTATAAGCGTTTTACCTCATCTGTGCTAAACATGAGTGCAGCTATGAAAAATAAGCAAACAATGATCAAAACCAAATGCTCTTGCTTCAAAGACTAAAACTAGCTCACGCCCAACAATCTGCAGCTTTAACTTAGAATATCACGACTGACGAATACCCTCTCCTCTCATCAACATGAACACCATCCCGAAACCACCCATTGGCGCTATGGCCTACATGCTCTGCGAAAGACCAAAAGGCACCAAAACTAAAGCCAGCTCACGCGAGGACGCTACAAAAGATAGCACACTAGAAGACAAGGGGAAGCTTCTTGCTATAAAATGCAATTCTGAACCTAAAATGGGCCAGGGTTTGTATTCAAGCTTGAAAGGTCTCAGCCTAAGCGGGAATAACATCATGGTCCTGGTTCGTGAAAATGAGACATGCGGAACCAGACCCACAGCATCATGGCCGAAAAACCACGCAACGACCTTCCCAAACAGCCAAACATAGACTGGGGAAAATGGTGCAGAAAGCGTAACGGCCATCTACACCAGTTTCCGCAGCAATCGAGTGCAGGATGCAAACCATAATGGTTGCAAGAGAAGACATCAAGGAAAACCACAAAGAAACCTCCCCACCAGGAAGCCATACTAATTAGCTCGAATATATACAAGTTGGGATGGGGAAACCTAAGGAAATACTATCCACGGGGACAGAAAAACTCAACCAATCAAACGGAATGGAAAATGAGCACAAGGTCCTACCTGGAAGTGTGTTGCGCAACTGGTGAAGGAAAACTGTTGAACTTCCATGGCGGAGCCACCTAGGAGTGAAGGTACCGACAGCGAGAATCTTGGTCTGCTCGAGCGAAAACGACAGCACAGAGAAAAGTCCAAAATAACAATAAAATAATAAACCCCCAAACTCCACTATATATATGCCTCGGTCAACTATAATCAGTGATAAAACTGAAATCATCCGGTGGTAAAAGGCCAAGGGGATTGGCAAGCAAGTCACTATTGCCTCCGCAACGACGGATGATAAAACAGTGAGAACACCCGCAATGGTGCCGGGATCAGAACAAAACAAACTTGCATCGACACAGGTGAGACTGAGGCTTCGAATCAACATATGATTAGAGAGCCGCAACAGCGAACCCGTAAATGAAACAAGTTCTGTAGACCAGCAAAATCGGAGTCAAAAGTATGAATTAAGTAAAAATATCAATCAAGAAGGCAATAAAAATCAAACTATCGGAAGCCTAGCTCTTTCTAGAGCTGCAACAGTGAGAGTTGACAAGAACTAAAGGCTGGTAGAACAAAATGGCAGGAATCGAAAGAGGATGAAACAAACTTCGGACCACTTCGTAGATCCCCTTCCGCAACAGCGAAAGAAGGATAGACAAAGGTTCCAACGGGATTTCAAAAAATCACGTTGATAAAGAAAATACATCGGAGACCAAAAAAAAATTTACTTCAGACTTGATACCTGGTTCTTTTCCACAATGGTGGATGCGCAAAAGACTAGACTCCTGACTCAAAATCCAAAAAACTTCCAATGGCAAAGCAGAATTAAAGTAATCCTTATTCAAACATCAAGCAAAAACCAAAGCTGAGAAAAACTTAATTAAAGGAGGGTCCCAAAATTTTGAATTTTGGGAAATAGTTGCAGCTGCAACAATTGGAGACTACCTGGTGAACCCCAAATTTCTGAATTAACTTCTTCCCAGTAAAAGACTATTTAATCATTCAACTCATAAGTTAAATACTTTTAGCTACTTGTATTCCTAAGATGGCAAAACATGCATTTAAATCATTGAGAATAGTCCATTCTTTGGGAAATGGGAACACCCAAAATGTTTGAAACTCTGGATAACTCTTTTGAGGCTTAATAGGTGATATTTATTTTAGCTCTGTTTGTGGGTAGTTTCTAGCTTGGACACCACAGGATCGTAACATATGGCAAACAGAACTATTCATTTGTTCCTCATTCCCATGCCACTTGCACTTTTGTGCCCTTTTGAACTTTTTCTCTTATGAGTCCTCCATCTGCTTTTCTTTCTGATTATTTTTTTATTCAGGCTCTTTGATCCATAGTGTCCTTTTGTGTGAGAGATGTATTCACTTTTCAGCTCACAGACGGAGAAGAACTTTTTTTTAGCAGATTGATATTCATATTTCTAATACTTTTCTTTGATATGTATTGCTTCTTTTAGGAGTTTTGAATCTTAACAGCCTTTAGGGTTTTGAAATCATGGCATGGGATCATTTACATATAATAAACTATTTACCTTGCTTCCTTTCTGTGGGTCCTTAGCCATGACTCCCTAAGACATATTAGATGTGAAATGGATGGAGCCTCAAAATAGTATTCCAGACCTTTTAATTCTGAGTTATTTTCAGGGGTTAAGCAGGACTTCAATGAGTGCATAGCCATTTAGGAAAACTACCTACTAGAATACATTCTATCATTTCAAAATAAAATGCATAGTCGTTTCCCAAAGATTTCAGTTAATCAAGAACCCTGATGCTTTCCATGAAACCAACAGTTTGCCTCTTTTATTAAAAAACAAACCAAAATAACCAGAAATAAAAGCGGTAAATCAAAGCAAAAATTGCATCAAATTATTTATGTACAAGGTCATGAAACCAAAGAAAAATAAAATTGTGCCCACCCCTGAAAAACTTTCAATCTTATGAGTCAAGGGGCTAGGTTGGATTGTGGACATGAGATACCTAAACATGGTCTAATTCTTCTATCTTTGAAACCGAAACCACTTCTACCGATTTACAATCAATCTCATTAGCCTAAGAAAATTGAAGGAGATTAGGCTAAGTGTCAATCATATTGCTGGCTTTTCCTGAGGCATGATATCTTGGTTCAAGATCTATTAGATCATTCTCCAAAACAGAATTAGCAGATTCATTACCTTCTTCCAACTTGGTGATATTGTGTTTCATGTAAGTTTCTCTCAAAATTTTGATCTGATTTGGGATCCCCTTATGAGGCAACCAAAAATGTGACCAATCTGAAGTGAAATACCCTTTTAACCTTGCGGACCGGTCCCGGTTCAGAATAAGTCCATATCCATCTGGTATGTCAGCCACCACAATATCAATAAATTGACATATCTTGTTATTTGCCAATAAACGAATGAGGACATTATCCATTTCTCCCACTAATTTGACATTTGTTTTGTCCAGTTGAGTGACTTCCCAAATAGTAGGTTTTGGCTGTCTATTAATTTGTTTACACACTGCAAGTGGCATAACATTCACTGATGACCCAGAATCTACCAAACAATTATGCACCTTATGATTTAGCATTTCCAGAGTCAAAAGGAAAGGTGGGGTTCTAGCTTTGTCTTCCCCACTCGATTCGACCTCTTCTTCTACAGGTTGGTTTTCAATGGGCATCTCTTCTTTTGGCTCTTTAGGCTTTTCAGTGTTCTTTTTGCTAACACCTACTTGTTCTTCCATAAGTTTAGTAGGCTTATTTATTTGCTCTGTCTCTTGGCTGAAAATGGTAATTTCAGGTACTTTATCTTCACCATTGTCCTTTGGTTGTCTCTTGACATTCTCTTGCAACTTTCTAATTTTTGAAATTATGGAATTTTCTTTATTTACCAAGCTCATATCTTTCGTTGTCGTTGGCATAGTCTCAGATTTAAAAATACTTTTTTCTATATCAAACAGTGAGACACAATACCATAAAAACATGCCATCATTTTCCTGCTTTTCTATAGTCTGATTACCCTTTTCCTCTTCATCACTATCCTTAGTCAACTTAGAGTCCAAAAGCTGATTCATTACCAATGTCATCGAATTTAACCATTGAGGGAAATTCTTTTTAGAATGGGGTTGTTGGTGAAAAGTGCAGAAATTATCCATCCCTACCTCTGTCAGATTCATTGATGCTGAATTGTGTGGAGGGGTCTTGAATTGGTTGCTATATTCCCTTCTTCTGTAATAAGGCTTGTAGAATTTTTGGGCTTCCTTTTCCTTTTCCAAATCTATGATTCTATTAGAAAGCTTCTGCGTCATCTTTTCCATTCCTTCGAAATCGGGTGATTGCTCCTCTTTAGGTTTATTAAACAACAGAGCTTTCCTCCCGACATTTTTTTCTCCTGACTGTTTACGGTAGTCTTTGATACTTTCCCTTTTAGCTTCTACTCTTTTTTCCTCCTCATAAGTCTCAGCTAGCATAAGTTTGGCCTTCATTTTGGCAAACATGGCCAACTCGGGTCCTAGAGTTGAGGTATAATATTCAATCAGGACTTTATTGGAAGGTTTATCAGTTGCAGAGAAATTCTTAAGATAGGCTGCGAATCTTTGGGTAAAACTATGCACCTTCTTTTTTCTTTCTTTCTTTAAGGTGCATAGCCCTTTCATGAGAGTTGCATGAGTCTTTTGGGCTACATATTTGCTTCTGAAAATCCTTTCAAAGGTATCCCAATCTGGGATAGATTTTGCAGGAAAACCAAAGTACTAGGATGCTGCTGCTCCTTTAAGGGTATGTGGAAAAAGTCTACAAACCACATCCTCATATTCCCCAGCCCTTAAACCTTCTATTTCCAAATAGAAACTTTGCACGTGATCATCTACCAACGTCTTCTCAGATGGATGAAACTTGGGCAGAATCTTTTCAAAATATTGAGGTAAATCGTGCAAAGGAGGAGTTAGGTTTAAAGGGGATCTGGCTTTCCAAGCAGGTGGTGGATTTGGTGGGTTAGGCTGATTTGAATTTACACCCACCGTGAGTCTGGGTGGAGAGTGAGGAGGTGAAGGAACAGGAGTACGCAACAAACATATTTTCACTATTCTTGTGAGTATTTGGATCAGGACACAAACTGCTTTTCAAAATTATCACTGGTGGGGATATCTAGAGAAAATGGGTTTCCTCGCCAGCCCTCCTTCTAGCGCTAGAAACTGTTGAGGCCTAGAAATTCGTAGGCAACAATAGCAAGGGATTCTCCCCAGTCAACGTTCCCAACTAGCCCGTGACTGTTTGGTGTAGGGAATCTGTCCGGTTTGTGGTCTGGCTACCGTATGTCAAGTAACAAAAATAAAAGGTTTTACCGGTTGCGGCCCAATCCACCGTATATATTTTTGTATTTTTTGACTTTAAATATGATATGCACATGCCTACCTAAGATGCAGATTGATAGAGAATGCAAGGAGTATTCACAATGTGATGCGCAGGTTCTTACCTCTCGTCTTAGACTTTCATGCATCTAAATCACACACACAGCAAGAAATTAAAACTAACTACCTAACATATCCATAGGAAGAAAGGTTATTACTTATTAATGAGCAATGTATTTTGTGCATGTGTTATAAAAGAAATCACAGATAGCTAATACTTCTTTCCAAAACACACGAACATTTAAAGATATTTAACAACCAAATAGCCAATTGCTTATGAACAACATTCATCACTCATAGTGAAAATTTTCATAAAATAAACCAGGGATCATTCAGACAAGAACTTAGGTTCAAAGAGTTATAACGATCTCACAGTTAATCGACAAAAAGCTGAAAACAAAATAGTTAGTCTTCAACAAATCCATAGCATAACATTTGAAAATTCCACCAAGCTTTCTCCAACAGATCAACTGTAATTTTTCTATTGCAAAAGGAAATAGTTCTTCTTACAATATGTCATCCAATCTAACTGGGAAAAAGTCCCCCTACTTGTCTAGATTCTCTATATTTATACAAAAGAGCAAAACTATTGGGCTGCCCATGCAATGACTCTTGGGCTTCCCCAAACTCTTCATCTCCCATATTTTCTTTCATTAAGTGTTTATGAAAATTACAATATATTACAACAAAATGAATAAGATGCTTATGATGAGGGTCCCGCCTGGCTATTAAAAAAAAATTTCCATGATGAAGCCTCTGAAGCAATACTTTCGAATTCAGAAGGTTCCAGGAATCGAATATTTATTTCGAATTTAGCAACCTGGTTCCTAATGACTTCTATTCTGGTTGTGCTCAGGTGAAGTTGGTATTCTAATAGATGCACACTAACAACAGAATGATCTACCTCATTCCTCAGGGTCTGTTCATCTAAAGCTTTAATGTGCTCTATCCTTTTTTCATCTTCATGATACCTTCTTTGTAAAATTTCCAAAAATAGGTTGTTTTCTGGAAAAGTATCCATTCTTTGCTCAACCTCTACCTGACATCGATTATACGTGATTAGAAGTCTCCTGAAGAATTCTGCACAAGCCCCTTTTGTCTTCTTAACATCCTTCTTGAATTCTTCGGTTGTGCTGATGGCGAACTCCGGTAAATCGTAGTCTTTTCTTAGGGATTATTGATCTTTTCAAGGTAGATCGACAGGAGTTTCTTCATTCGCTTCTAATCTCGCCATCCTTCCTGATAGGACTTCTAAGATGTCCTGTGATCTGTCAACAAAATATGAAGAGGTTTCCAAAATCTCTTCCAGCCGACTGTCCACCTGCAAGACCCTGCACCTCTCTTCTTCTATGGCCACTTGCAGCTGGTGCATCTTACTTCTCTGTGCTAGGATGTGCTCCTTGAACGGCTGAAGGCTGACCTGTTGTTCCTTGGCCTTTTCTAAAGCTGTTGTCAATGAGGTAATCTGCTCTTTAAGTTCTTCCTTCTGCCCTTGAGATTTCCTCTCATATTCTTCCAATGTACCCTTCTGCAGCTCCAATTTCCCTATCGTGCTTAGCAATTGCTCCTTTTCTGCCCTCAACTCCTGATATTCCTGCTGCACTTTCTCCAAGCATTCTTGGGCAGTCTCCATAGATCTCTTCTCTATCTGAAGGACCTAAAGCTCAGCTTTTGAATACTTGATTTCCTTTTGTATGTCTTCAAACTTTTTCTTTAACCTATTATTTTCTTCTCTTTCCTTTCTCAGGGTATCTTTGAGCTGAGAAGAAGACTTCTTTGACTGCTCAAGATCCGTCATTATTTTATCTACATTGTCCTTAGAAGCATGGATCAATGTGGCCCCCGCTCTGATAGTGAACCTGGGGTCTCTGTCTGTCCAATATACAATAGTTGTATCATTTATCATTTTACCGAATAGCCCCCATTCTTGACCTTCCTCTCCGTCCTCTTTACTATCCTTTTCCTTTCTTTATCATAAAATATAGTATTAAAATTTGGTATCTCCTCCCCTTTCTTCTGCTCAAAGGGGATTAGCCTAAGGGTGGGGGCCATAGCCTGTCCTGGTGTGCTAGTAGCAGCCGCTTCAGGATCTTGAATGTCAGGGTTCTCCAAGTCCTGAGCCTAACTGTCTACTGTATCCGAAGTTGATTGCTCTGTCACTGTTTGTGTTAGCTTTATCTTCCCTGCTTCTTGCTTCTTCAGCTCCTCATCCATCTTTCTTTTTATTTCTTCTTATTCACTCTTGGCAGCTTCTTCTGCCTTTCTGGCTGCCTCTTGTGTAGCTCTTCTCTTTTCCTCCTCTTCTCCTTTTAGCCAGCCTTCGGCCTCTTGGGCTAGTCTCCTAGATTCTTCATTTCTTTTTATAGTTTCCTCCTCCTCGGCCTTTTCCTGCTCATCCTATCCTTTTCCACCTTTGGTGGTGAATTTCTTTTTAAACCTTCTTCTCAAGGCCGTCATGTTTTGTGCACTGCGAAAAATGGACTCCTCTCTGTCCCAGTGGCTAGTGTATTCAAAATGTACATTTGCCTCTTTGCAGTGCTCTGCAACCTTATTTCGGGAGTCATTCCTATGGAAACGCATTTCCCCAAAATGGAATTTCTCCAACTCCTCCACGAATTCATCGGCTTTCTTTACCCTAGTAAACTTGTAGCTTCCCAATCTGAATGGCAAAGGAGGGTATGCTGCTTTCTTATGTTCAAACAGAAAGCTCACTATGCCATCTAAAAAGACCTTTCTAACTGCCTCTTTGTGGAATACATAGTCAGTGTCATACTTAGGCAGTAGTGAGGGTGCTCTAGAGCAGCCAAACATTCTGAAATATAGTCCATCCTCGGTCAAGTAATAATCAGCATACTCTTCAATCACCTGCAATGCATCCTCTGACATGGAGTTGCATTCTTTCAAGAAAATTAGGGTATATATTGGCATAATGAAGTGCTCACACACTTCCCTATAGTGGTTGTGATATTTGTGAGCTCACAGTGGCTTGTATGTTGAGTAGACCAGTGTTCTTTCCCGATCTTAGATGCACCTTAGATTGGGGAAAGGTTGGTTGCATAGTATGCAATCTATCAATATAGAGCTCATGTAGAACTCTGACCTCTTCTGGGACACCCCTCCTAATGCTGAAGAAATGTAGGCCGATAGGCTGTTGGACACAATGTTGTCCCAGTTGAACACGGTCCCTTGTGTTGCAACATAGAAAATGATAGGCACCCACTCCAATTTGAATCCTTTACCATGGGCCCTCCCAAAAATCCTATTCAGCATCAGGGTGATGAACCTGTAAGGGGTTCTTAGACTTGTAGTGTCGTACTCTCCAATTGGCCTAGTTCTAAAGTTTTTTCCAGGTATGAGCATCCTCTTCAGTGTCTCGACTAGGTCCATCCTTATGGCCCTCAGCCAGTCTTTGGTTAGATATACTTGTGCTTCTGATAAGTGGTAAGCCAGAGCCACATATCCAGGGCTATAAGTAGCATAACCCTGTTTATCAACATTTTCCAAAATCATGGTGGTTACATCTGCCCTAGGCAGAATCCACCCAATCACCTCTGAACATGGAAAGAGCTCAGGTCTAGAATCAATTTTCATCAAGGAAGATCTCTCTATGTTGGCATAAATGGTTTCTTGTTCAAAACCTATATCAGGTACTTCTCAGCGCGTAATTAATCTGTAAATTCCCCCCCATTGATATTCAGGTTCTACACCACTTATGCATTTGGTGTCCTTGTAACTGTAGTCGACTCTGG
Source organism: Pseudotsuga menziesii (assembly GCA_001517045.1). Lineage (NCBI taxonomy): Eukaryota > Viridiplantae > Streptophyta > Pinopsida > Pinales > Pinaceae > Pseudotsuga > Pseudotsuga menziesii. Next base: position 297,361 of record LPNX010264107.1, read on the forward strand.
TAATGATTTCGACTTCAGGTTCCTCTTCAACTACTAGAGCCTTCTTCTTCTGACGTTTAGACATCTTGAATTCTGAGGGATTTCCCTATCATGTACAAGAATGTATTTTAGGTTCTATTAGGTCATTCCCAAATAATTTTTAAAGATAAAGACAACAGTATAAGCGTTTTACCTCATTTGTGCTAAACATGAGTGCAGCTATGAAAAATAAGGAAACAATGTTTAAAACCAAATGCTCTTGCTTTAAATACTAAAACTAGATCACACCCAACAATCTGCAGCTTTAACTTAGAATATCACAGCTAACAAATACCCTCTCCTCTCATTAACATGAACACCGTCTTGAAACACCCCCTCGGCGCTACGACCTACACACTCCACGGAAGATGAAAAGGAACCTAAACTAAAACCAGCTTACGCGAGGACACTGTGAAAGATAGCACACTAGAAGACAAGGGGAGGCGTCTTGCTATAAAATGCAATTTTGAACCTAAAATGGACCAGGGTTTGTATTCGAGCTTGAACGGTCTCAGCCTAAGCGGGAATAACATCACGGTCCTGGTTTGTGAAAATGAGACATGTGGAACTAGACCCACAACATGATGGCCGAGAAACCATGCAACGACCTCCCCGGATGGCCAAACATAGACTGGGGGAAAATGGTGCAGACAGCGTAATGGCCATCTGCACCGGTTTCCCCAGCAATTGAGTGTAGGCTGCAAAACCATAATGGCCGCGAGAGAAGACATCAAGCAAAACCACAAAGAAACCTCCCCACCGAGCAGCATACTAATTAGCTCAAATATATACATGCCGGGATGGGGAAACCTAAGGAAATACTAACCGTGGGGACAGAAAAACTCAACTAATCAAATGGAATGAAAAATGAGCAAAAGGGCCTACCTGGCACTGTGCTGCGCGACTGGTGAAGGAAAACCATTGAACTTCCACGACAGAGCAACCTAGGAGCGAAGGTACCGAAGTGAGAATCTTGGTCTACTCGAGCAAAAACGATAGCACAGAGAAAAGTCCAAAATAACAATAAAATAATAAACCCCCAAACTCCACTATATATACGCCTCGGTCAACTATAATCGACGGGAAAACTAAAATCATCGAGCGGTAAAAGGCTAAGGGGATCGGTGAGCAAGTCACTATCGCCTCCACAACGACAGATGATAAAATGGTGAGAACACCCACAATGGTGTCGGGATTGGAACAAAACAAAATCACATTGACACACGCGAGACTAAGGCTTCGGATCAACAGATGATTAGAGAGTCACAACGACAAACCTGTAAATGAAACGAGTTCTGCAGACCAGCAAAATCGGAGTCAAAAGTATGAATCAAGGAAAAATATCAATCAAGAGGGAAATAAAAATCAAACTATCAGAAGCCTAGCTCCTTCTAGAGGCGCAACGACGAGAGTTGACAAGAACCAAAGGCTAGCGGAACAAAACAGAAGGAATCGGAAGAGGATGAAACAAACTTCGAACCACTTCATAGATCCCCTTCCGCAATAGGGAAAGATGGATAGACAAAGGTTCCGACGGGATTTCAAAAAATCACGCCGATAAAGAAAATACATAGGAGACCAAAAAACAATTTACTTCAGACTTGATACCTGGTTCTTTTCTGCAATGGTGGATGCGCAGAAGACTGGACTCCCGACTCAAAATCCAAAAAACTTCCGATGGCAAAGCATAATTAAAGTAATCACTACTACATTTCGACCAAAAATCCGACGGCCGTCATGTCGGATTTTCGACACTATCCTGTCGCATGTACGACACTTTGTTTTTTTTCTAAGCGTCGGAAACTTGTCGTCGGTTATCCGACACCTAAGTAACCATCACTTAAGTGACACTTAACTAACCGTCAGTTATCCGACACTTAACTAACCATCGGTTATCCGACACTTATTAAGCGATGGAGAAAAAAAGGTAAGCGTCGAATAAGCGATGGTAAGAAGAATTGAACGTCGAATAAGCAACAGGTAGAACCGTCGCTTAAGCGATGGAAGGGAATATTTTTTTTTAAAACCGTCGCATAAGCGATAGGTAGAGCCTTCACTTAAGCAATGGAGGGGAATATTTTTTTTAAAAACCGTCGCATAAGCGACAGGTAGAGTCGTCGCTTAAGCGACGCAGGGGAATATTTAAAAAAAAAAAATCTCAAAATTGTGTGGGTGTTTCTCATGGGTACCATGAAACAACTCTTCCAAGTATCTCTTATGTCAATTTGATCTCTTTCGATCTTCTCTCCAATACAACCCATAAGACATTGTGGAGTACTGTCGCAACAAGTTATGAGGTGTCATGCTGGTTTCTTCATAAAACTTCTTGCTATCTCTACTTCCCTGAAGTGAGAAAGATTCATGATCGAAACATTGGTTTCAAATCCTTAACGAAGTGAAAAATACAAAAAGATCATGGACAAGTTATGTGTTTCCTAAGTGCTCCCGTTGTCTATCAGCACCTCCATGTATTGTCTACACATGTTGATTGTTATCTTTTTGGTCATTCTAGAAAAATCCTATGGAAATATCTCTTACTGCTTTCCTGTGACTCAGCCTATAAATATGCAGCAATGAAGTGTTCCCATCCCCAACTTGATATATCGAGTTCACAAACATTTAACATTCCCATTGGTTGCATATTCTCATCAGTTGCGGCTTTGGCATGGGTTTCACTTGAATCTATTATCAAAGTTTCAATCATGACTATGACACCAACTGTCATAATCTTAAGGCATGGCCAACACTTCACAATTATGAAGTACTTCCAGACATTCTTCCCGAAGACTTTGTCATCCGGGATTACTTATAGGTAGACTACACCTCTTCTTTCACAACCCACCAATACCTTTAGCTAAGAACTACCACATTACCAACACCTACCTATGCTTGACAACCTTTCCAAGTACTTTATCACTTAGACTTTATTAAGTTATGTGCCATTGCTTTGAACAAGGCCAGCATTGAGCTGCTTTATCCAGAGCATACCATTTATGAATCCATGTTGACTGTAACTGCTGACAATATAGGTATCAGCTGGGTAGGTGTTGTCATTTGGAAATGAAAATGGAATTGAGGAACTTTCCCTTGATTTTTTTCTTCCTGAATATGCTCTCAAAACAGGGATTAAGAAAAATTATTAGAAGGGGAAGACAGCAGTCCTGATGGGATCTGTGTACTACGCAGTAGTCACAACCAAGATATAGAGGAAGATTCTGCTAGTATATTGCGTGAATCCCATATTTCAATATTCAAATATTCTTGTCTGTCACTTAATAGAGAATGCTACCCATATAGGTGGCATAAAACATAAAAGGCCATATTGGGCTCTGTGATCTGGTTTGTGGATCCATGGGGAACAAAAACAGAAAAAATTAAGCATGCATAGTTTCAAATTTATAGTAAAGTAATTTCCAAGAATTAAAAGAAACAATGATCCCAAAAAACATCTGGTTCCAAATTCCAATTGCCAGGTCTACGAATGGGCAGGCTCCTTGGTAGAGTTTTGTTCATCTGCGAATACAAAATGCTAACCATATAGGTGACATGAAAGGCCCTTTTCATCTTTGAAATGTGTTTGGTAGAGCCATTGGTAATTATTAAATAAGTAAAACAGAGAATAGATAGTTTAGAATTCCTAGTTAAAAAATCAAAAGTGCCCAAACAACTAGTTCCCAAAATACTTTTCCTATCTCTTATCACAACACAAATCAGATAAAAAAGGACTGATGGGAAAGCAAACAAAATCATTAACAGAATCCCCCAAGAAATATCCAATTTCATATCACCCTTTTGGTAGCACCCAAAATCAAGTACTATCAGCATTGAACACAATATATATCATCCATTTTACATTTTGAATGTCAGTAATTTATGTATTCAGACAGGTAAAATGAAATTTCCTTTTTTCCACCTAATTTACCTTCAGCTGCCCATGAAGATGCCTCAAAGAGAGCCCTTACAAGTTCCGGAAGAGAAGCTTCCGCAACTGCTTGAGGAGTACGCAAGCCAGACTTATAAAGTGCTCTAGCCCTTGCACCCTGCCCAAAAACCAAACCA
>LPNX010264107.1:304577-345840 GCA_001517045.1 Pseudotsuga menziesii
GAGAAGACTCCCAAGGCCAAGCCATCTGAACCTGCACCTATACCTGTATCTGAACCACCCGGACTTGGTTGTTAGTTTATGCTTGTGATTTCTTATTTTAGTATTTTACTAAATAAGATGATACACATGCACACATTTATTAAATATTAATCTTTAAATAGTTAACATACATTTATGTGCATAGTTGCTTATATGTGATTTGATTCATTATGGTTGTGATAAATGAAGACCAAGACAATGGCGATTGAAGTTTTTTTAGAAGTTTCATATGGTATATGATTTTCATATAGTTTCTACATAAACATTTTCCATGCCATTATGGTTACAAACCATCTTTGTAGTCATGGAAATGGGCAGAATGATTTCTATAGAGTTTCTACCCAGTTTTTTCCATGTGATTATAGTTACAAACCATCTCTGTAGTCATGGAATTGGGAAAAGAAACTAAAACCTGATGTTGATTATGGGATTGGTTCATGGTTACAAAACTTTGATTGGTGAACAACTCAATCATTCTGAAGAGTAAGAGTATGACTTAGACTTTGCAAAAAGTTGAAAAACGCTACAAAATTGTTAAAAATACTATCATTTCATTCAGGAAAAACTTGGGAATTTGAAGAGAAAGGCAATGGGAGTTGAGACGACTGCAAATTGCACTATCTCCTATGTGGGAGATTTCAGATTCATGAATTCACTATATTGTGGATCTTCTTCCTTCCCTTTGAGTGATGGCTTCCACCCTTGGAGAGTTGGCCATAGATGATTTAATCTGATGTGTCCATATCATTAAAAATGTCTTATACTCCAGCTCTCCCCCCAAAAAATCTTTCTTTGATTTGGCATTTAAGCCCTAAATCAATTACCTTAGGACCAAATAATATCGAAACAGAACAAAACATTGACCCCTTTTCCTAAGAACCACTGTTAAATGGAAATTTGATCTCAGGTTTCCACCCTTCTTAAGTGTGTGCATTGCCTCTTTGACCATTTTTTGGATGTGAGGGTTTAGGGTTTGGTTACTTGGTTTTCTTGTTAAATGGACATATATTCTGGAATTGGTCTTATGGCATTTTCATCCACTAGTCTGTGTGTCCTGGAGTATTGAAAAGAGTAAATAACATTTCCCATTAAAATCTACATGGTCAAGTTCTAATTGAGAAGGACAAGGGCTATACCAGACAAGCAGAGAACATCTGTCCATCCTGAGTGCTATGCCAGCAACCCCCATTATTGATCTTGCACCGTCTTGGGCCGGCAGCATGTAAAATGGTGATTTGGGAAAATATTAGATCATTAAAGCATGTTACACTAGAAATAGTTGTTTATGCTATTACCAAAGACTGGATTAATTACCTGAGCCGGATTCGCAGCGTCTCCAAAATGCTGCCGCTTTCCTAGCTTAAGGCACGTTAAGGAATCCCTTTGAACATCCTTGATGACATTAATGTTATCTCTCATGGGACCCTCGTTAGCACTCTGAAATTTTTCATTCCTCCCGAGTCCCACCCAAGCCAACTACCACCATATTTCTCTGACAGAATGGCTATACTCGGAACCCCCAAGAAAATTACCACCATTTGCAACCCCTTCTACAAGCCAACCCTTCAATAATCCAATGCCTTGGCTTTTCACAGAACCCTCAGCCAAAGGATTCCGATGAATCTTGACATCCAGAGGAAACTGTGCCTTATGATTTCCTGAAAAACTCCAGTCGTTGATGACTTCAGTAAAATTACCAGCAGCCATGAGAAGCTCAGACAAGGGTGAGGACTCATGAACCATGTTCGTCCCACGGAATAAATCCTTCCCAATATTATAACCCTCTTCTGAACAAACCCATTCAGCCATGAGTAATCTCTCATACCTATCCCCGGCCGTACTGTAAATCCCTGTGCAACCTTCCTAGTCCCAAGGACTCTTTAAATGCCAATCCTGTATCTTAGAGGGCCAGCAATGATCAACCATGAGAATTTGCAATTCTATGGAAAAATCGAGCTCGCCCATTTTACAGAGCCCATCAATCAAAGAAATGTAGATGACAACATCGAGCTCGCAAACTATGGCCACCATCTGAATGTTTTCATGTGGGAAAATGATAAGTCCAGTGATGGTCTCACCCAAACCCTACCTCTTTACTGATTAAATTTGACGGAGACCATATAAATCCTTAACCTCCATCAATAGAAATAGAAGATCTATCCCGCCAAGCTATTGAAAGATAAAGAGAGAACCCCATCACTCAAGCAATCTCACCGCCCACTACTCATCGTGCTTCTCCAAAAAGCTATCCCTATCACTACCTTCCATCACAAATGAATGTTTGCAAACTATGGCCACCATCTGAATGTTTTCATGTGATGTTCATTTATTTTCTTTGAATCTTTGGAATTACCAAAGAAATTTTAATTTGCATGTTAATCCAAGCTAGATCATCTCAAATGGGGTTGTTAATGAGCTCAAATAAATTAAGTTTATTTCAACTAGTCATAAATCTGAAGATAATTGAGGAAATCCATGACATTGTTTCGAGCGAGGGGTACCTTTTCATGATGTAAGAGGGATTACAATTGGTGTGTGTGTGGGAGTGTTGATTAATATCTATCTGAGCACAATAGATCCGATCACAAATGCATGTGTGTGCATGTTGAATGACCTAGATTCCCAAGTTGAGGACCTCTGAGGCCTCAAAGAAAATTTGGATAGTGTTAGGTCGGCTATGATGCTAGGCATGAGGAGTGAATTTTCAAATAGGAACTAACTGTAAAAACAACAAATACAACAAGTTTATGAAGAAAATATAAGAAATGCAAAATGATTCAACCATGTTTGTCAAAGGAGCATATATATGGATTTTAATATACATGTTTTCTATTACACATGCCATGTTTCTCATTGAGAGAAATAATGATGCAATCCTATTCAACTTATCATTATTCCTCTCAAAGAAAGTAACTGGTATTTTTAATAGCTCTCTTGTTGGATGGTTATGAACACATTGAAAATGGCTAGTGAAAGTAAGAATGAATCAATGGGTATTGGCTTATGTTTTGTAAGGATTCCCAAACTTTTCAGCAACCAACAATATCTAACTCAAGTAAAAAAACATCCCACAAATGCCTGCACCTAATGAAAATCCTAGTTTTGGAATTCTAATATAACCACCTCAAGTGTGGATAAGCGACTCAACCTTGAGTAGTTAAGTGTCACCTCCACAAAGATCTAGATGGCTTGATGTGGTGATAAAAACAAAATGTGACCTTGACTATGTCCTTAGAGATCACATTCCTGTATTAAGTGTATTTTTTTAAAAATCGAGCAATTTTAGAGCCGTTGCTTAAGCGACACTTAAGAGGATAGCCGTCGCTTAAGCGACACTTAGGGAGATAGAAATTTTAGCACCATCGCTTAAGCGACACTTAGGAGAATTGCCATCGCTTAAGAGACACTTATGCCCACCATTTCAAAAAAAAATTAATCTTTCTGATTTTTGGCACGGTTAAAAGAAAAAATCCACGCGCCGTCAGAAAAAACCGTCGGATTTTGGATCAAAATATAGTAGTGAATCCTTATTCAAACATCAAGAAAACACTAAAGCTGAGCAAAACTAAATTAAAGGAGAGTCCCAAAATTTTGAATTTTGGGAAATAGTTGCAGCTACAACACACGCTTACGTCAAGCTTTCCCCTCGAAATGTACAATCCCATTTGGTGGTTGCTCCATAATTCTTCTTGGTGAATTCAGACAATTTCCTCCTGTAAAAGGAATTCCCATGTATGCAGGCTCATCCGTTGGAACTACTCTTTGGTGTACATTTGATACTGTTATCACGCTCGAAACAATTTTCTGACAATAAGGAAATAGTCCTTCTCAAACTGCCTTTCGGAAACTCTTGCTAAACCTTCGAAATGCAACCCCAACTATTGAAGATTGGGCACTCCTAATGACAAGAACAACCTCACGCCTTTCACATGTCGAAAATTTTTCATTTGAGTAGTCTATCCACTTGTATCCCACAAATAGATTTGTTGCACTACACAACAAACACATGCTGAAACAACTTAATATGCCAATTGCACATTGCCTTTCACATTGGTCAACAAGTCATGTTAACTGCTAATTTATGGGTCCAAGTAGGACTTGTTAATGGATCACTTGGAAAATTCATTGGAATTGTCCACAACACAAATGAGCAACCTCCTACCTTGCCATCATTTGTTGTTGTCGAATTCCTCCTTTACAAAGGACCCTTATGGGATGCTTGTAATCCTACTTATGTTCCAATATTTTCAATAACAAGAGGATCTCGTAGACAACTACCACTTTGTATGGCATGGGGTTTAACAATTCATAAAGCCCAAGGTATGACCCTACAAAATGTAACAATAGACATTGGAAATATTGATAAACAAGGGCTTACATTCACTACAATATCAAGAGTTATATCTCTTTCAGGCCTATGCATTTCTCCACTTTTCTCTTTTTCCAGATACTCTCGAATGCAAGGCAATCGATATGTCCAACGTAGGAAACAAGAGGAAAGCTTACTTTCTTCAAAGTATTTAAAACCAAATTGTGGTTGAAGCTTCTCATTTTCTGTTGCATAAATTTATTGTTTTTCATTGGTCACTTGTTGATGTAAAAGATCTACTTTTGTTTCAATAAACATCCAAGAAAATTTGAAATATTAAACTGTCTCAACAAACTCAAATAGTAAATGTGAGAGTTTTTAAGTAGCTCAGTTATAATATATAGTTGGCAGCTAAGAAATAATTACTCAATGCACATTTGATATGTCAAATATGTAATGCAAAATCAATACATAAATCAACACATTTAATACATCCACAACCTATAATCAATATACCAAAAATACTGAAGAATAACTCAAAATTGCTTAAACAAATTTAATAAAAAACCATAAATCATTACATTACTAATAATGTTATCTTATTCAATTGCAAAGCATTAAAATGTTGATCTTCAATACTGATCATTGCAAAACTGTTCTTTAGGGTTTCAATGATCAAATCCCCAATTGACTAAATCCATATCCAGCATTAAACCAGGTTTCGATAATTGAAAAATATAAAGGTAAAAGTGATTTATTTTCTTAACACATAACTATTCAAGCTAGCATCAGTCTCTACAACCAGCTTGAAATAAATCTCAAACAAAATATTGTATGAGGTTTATGAACAAGCTTAAAAATATTCAATACATCCAAGAAGTAATACTAATTAAAGACAGAAACATAATAAATGACATAAGTTAAACAAAAACATTTATTTACGATATATGAAATAGAAGAATTTTTTTTATATATATACCAGGTAACATTGGTTTAACATACCACTAATAATCACCAAGCCAATAAAAATAGAAGAATAACATAATTTGCTAACAAACATTTTACAAACAATCACAAAACAAAGCACAAATAACTGTAATTTCATTAACATGTAGGACATTCGTACATTCTTATGCTTAGTGTTCAAACAACCGATTTCTCCTTGTTAAGATATTTAGACACTTAGGAGTTAGTTAAGATCAACTTGTGTAATATATCCATTATGTAAAAGTTTGTTTCTTTAGTATGCATTAGTATGCATTTGTAAATATTCTAATCTGACGGTCACGATATGCTCTAGACATAAAGTGATCCAACGGTTCAACTTCTCTTAGATCATACCTACCATTGATTCATGGCTTAACACTCGATTGGTCCATGATCTCTAATTAAAGAGCATGGAGGGTCCTTGGTTAGTTGATCAATTATGAGAAGCTCATGTAACTTTCTTTTTTTGCATAATAAATTGCTCCAAGTAGCTATTTGGCTGGGGCCATGGACTGTTTCCTTCTCTAGGGTTTTAACCACATGACAAAAATCGGTGTATTGATCTTTGATTCATTTGTGTGAAGTGGTTTCTCTAGGTGTTCATTCTTTTGGGAGTACCCTGTGTACCCAAACATGGTATCTGAGCGTTTATGAAGAGCCGCTTTCAGTTTTGATCAAGATCTAGAACCGGTGTTACCGAAACTTTGAAAGGGTTTCTGGTTCTATATTTTCTGTGCATTTGTGGCCTACGGGAGCTATTCCATTGCATCTAGAGTGTTGTTTCCATTGGGAAATAGTTTTCGTTTCACCGAAAACCGTTTCTATTTGATCCAGTAACACACATTTCGGCAAATCTGAAGGTATAATGTTACAGTGATGGATTTATTTGAATTTTTTTAAATCTCTCATATTTTTTCACTTTTATTATTAGATCTTTATTTTTTTAGTTTCGGACTATTTCCTTCCCTGGCTGTGTATGCTCTTTGTCATGCACCTTGTGCAATTGCGGCAAATCAGAAACAGAAAGGGAAAGTTTATTTTATTGTCGTCTTGGCTACGTATGCTCTTTGTTGTGCACCTTATGTGATCATGGCAAATCAGAAACAACGAGAAAACTTGAAAACATAGACTTTCTAGGTAAGCTAACCAATATCTAACCCCATTGTGTGGAAAAAGTTTTTTTGTTTTTGTTTTTCATTTTTTTTGTGATTTGCAGGAAAAAAAGGCAAGCACGGAAAACGAAAGAGGGAAAAAAAAACCTTTCCTCATTTCATTGTTTTACGTACCTTTTAAACTTAGCTCACTTGGTCCAAAGTTGCTTTATTCCTTAATGGGTCTTGAGTTCAAGTCTTATAGGCTACTTTTTAGTGCATGCAATTTCTATTTTCAAGTTACTTTATTGTAAAAGTGCATTTCACTTAAATAAAATAAAATAAAAAGTGAGTCACTTAAGTCTTTTAATTTATTGCCGCACTATTTAAAGTAACATTATTGTAAAAGTGAACATTACTTATTCTACAAAAGTGATTCTCTTAAAAGCAACTTTATTGTAAAGTGATTGTCAAAGGTTGATCTTGGGAAGAGGGGGGTTCTTTTTTTTAGTTGGTTAAGTTAATATCCGTCATGTCACTATTGGGGACATCTTCAACATTTTCTTTGATCAAGCATAACTTCATCATCCAGAATCAGTTTTAGTGTTGTTTTTTCAAAACCACATATTTTTTTCGAGCTCTTTGCATCCAGAAAATTATTTTCTATTCTTTCAGTCATTATTTTATAGTATGGCTGCCCCTTGTGATATTATACTTACAAGTTCTAATTATTTCTCATGGAAATCTCATATTGAGGATGTTCTGCGAAGTAGGGTACTTTTTAGGGTAACCTCAAGGAAAGAAACAGAACCCACTGATAATGATAACAAAATTAAATAGAAAAATAGATGTGATGAAACTCATGGATTGATTAGGATGTCAATCTCTACTGATTTGTGATTCCACATATCTGGAATTGATGAACCTGATTCATCAGAAATCTTATTCATGATCATTTTCTTGAAATGCTCTATTGCCCTATAGATGATCAAGTTGCAGACATCTTCACCAAGTCTCTTACAGAAGCAAAGTTTTCTAAACTTCGATCTATGTTAGGAGTTCAGAAATGTGTCCTTAAGGGGGGATAGGCTCTAATACCTCCTTCCTTCTCCTAATAGTGTCACTTTTGTAAATCCTTCAATCCTATCCCAAGTTGTTCTTAAGGAGGGATGTTAGTATATTTAGACACTTAGGAGTTAGTTAAAATCAACTTGTGTAATATATCCATTAGGTAAAAGTTTGTTTCTTTAGTATGCATTAGTATGCATTTGTAAATATTCTAATCCGACAGTCACAACATGCTCTAGACATAAAGTGATCCAACGGTTCAACTTTTATTAGATCATACATACCATTGATTCATGGCTTAACACCTGATTGGTCCATGATCTCTATTTAAAGAGCATGGAGGGTCCTTGGCTAGTTGATCGATTATGAAAAGCTCATGTAACTTTATTTCTTTGCATAATAAATTTATCTAAGTAGCTATCTGGCTGGGGTCATGGACTGTTTCCCTCTCAAGGGTTTTAACCATATGACAAACATCGGTGTATTGATCTGTGATTCATTTGTGTGAAGTGGTTGCTCTAGGTGTTCGGTCTTTTGGGAGTACCCTGTGTACCCAAACAATTCTACTTGCCAAATTTTTTCCTTTAAATAACATTACGAAGTATTACAACAAAAAAATATTCCCAACATGTAGGGTTCCAAGATCAAACAGTTTAATTTTCACTAAGGATGAAACACCACTTGGTATATAACTCCATCAATAAATCAATGTCTTGGGATTTAGTCTGTTCAAAATGAATTTGTGCCCTCAAAACCTTGGATGTAATCTCCCTCTTCTTCACCATTTTCCATTTACCAACATAAACCTCTATCTTAACTATCGCAGAATAAGGTTTCTTGATCCAGCTCGAAATATCTTCCAGCTTAATCTGAATGAAACCCTCAATTATATTCTTGGAAACAACAAATTATTGTTCAACTTCATCTAATTTTAGCTTGAGTGTATATGCTTCTTCAATCGCTTCTAGCATAGACAACCCTAAAAAATTGAATAAAACATCTAAAGCTTTCCACCTACGCTTGCATGCTTCCTGGCCATCTTCAATGATGCTTCTTATTGCATCGCAAAGTCCTCCCAAAGTTTCAAAAGTCACCTCAACCTTTTTAACATGAACTTTATCAATTATTGTAATATCCATTGCTTTGTCTCTCATATGTATTTTCCAGCTAGTCACATTTTCCAATGCCTTAATTGCCACAGTTTTTCGAGTATCATGATCCTCGAGAACATGTGACTGTTCTTCAAATGTTTTGTATAGTTCTTGTATTTCAGACAACGTTGAATACAGGCTAGTCATGCATTGATGATACTGCTCATTTACCCTACAAGCCAAATGTTTAAATTCTTCAACAGTTAGTGTTGAAGATGATGAGGCAATTGAAGATATTTGTAATTGTTTCAATTGATTCTCTAGGGTATAACTCTGATCAGCTTTTTGCTTGTTGACAACTTATAATTTCTCAAGCTACTGCTTCAGACTGTTGAAATTTTTTTCCCATTATGTCTCTTTATCTTGATGCTCTTCTTTAAGAAACTTAATATCCTTGAGGTGACATGCCTTAGATGCATCCAGATCCTTTCTTACTTTCTATAGTTCCTCTTCCTTAGTGAAAATATATTTAGTCAATTGCAACACTGAGTTATAGTTATCACCTGCAAAAAATCCAATATCAGCTGCGGTATTTACTTCTCCTTGCTTTTCATTAGGAGCATCAGTTTTCTAGACAATTTTATCAAGGGCAGGCACATGTTTGAGGATACCTTCTCTTGTCCTCTTTAAACTTTTTTTCAAAATGGACTTCTGCTTCTTGCTCCAATAATAATTGCCTAAGCTAACAACTATATCTTCTCCAAAATCTACTATCTCTTCTGTAGATGAAACAACTTCTTTTTCAGGTGAGCTTGTTGACTGAGGTTGTGATTGTGACACCGAAATTTCTACATTAAGTTCTAATTGTGACACCGGAATTTCTACATTAAGAGGAGAAATTTCCAAGGCTGAAGGAGAGAATATAGATATAAGGGAAGTGGAAGAAGGAGGAATATAGCTCCAGAAGGATTTTCCACTTGGGTAAAAGGAATGCGAAAATATGTGGTGGGAAGCTCATATGTATGGGGAGTCAATCAAACACATGGAGAAGGAGGGGTGGTATCACTAGCCAATTCTGCTGATACTAATGGTTCTTCATAAGTTTCCTAAACAATAGGATTTAAATCGACATGGGAAAAAGAGGACATAGAAAATAAAGGATCAAAAATATCTCCTGAAAATTGTGAAAGAGACACAAATGATGTCATCAAGGTAACAATATTGATAGGACAAGTGGGTTTTCCAGTCTCCTCCTCTAGATAACTATCAATATCATGGACCTCAATCTTACGCTCAGATTCAAAGTCAACCTGTCGAATGAGAGAAGCTTGGAGAGGCAGTTTCTCTTAAAGGATAGGTGCACCTATCTCCAATCCCTGTTGATCCATGGCTACCTACTGAGGTATTTTCTCTTGAACCACTACAAGCTGAGTTTTCTTCTTATCTGGCTCAGCTTCAACCTCCTCAACATATGTCCGAAGTTGAGAACTGAGCTTTGCTAGACCTAGTTTAAATGCTTCCCATCTTTGAATAACTTCCATCTCTTGTGAAGATTGACCACTGCCATAAGTTTCTATCATAGCTTTTCCTTTCTCTTTCGACTGCAATGCTAAGGAAGAAGTTGTTGTTCCTTGTTGTCTTGCTTCTCTTTCCATTTTTTCCTATCAAGCTTATCCTCTACTTCAAATTTCAATCTTCTTTTACAAAGGGTGGTTCCCTTAATTTCTTTCTGATATTTTAAAACATGAGATTTTACCAATCTCCATGAACAACAATTAGAGCCCTGGATTTTGCTGAAAATGCTAGAGAATCAGATTTGACAATCATATGATACATGGACCCTAAGAAAAGGTTGCAGATGTCATATATACGTTGAACAAAATTATCCTCCCACAATTCAACATAGTAAATATGAACCAGTGGACAATTCTTCTCCCAATTCGAACCCAAATTAGGAAATTTCGAAGTCGTACAAAAAACATCCATGACATATGCCGACATATAAAATTGTGGTTTTTTTTACTTTCAGGTATTTTTCAATTTGATGCAGCAAGTTAAGAGATAATACTTGATCCCAATTGAATGACTCACCTATAAGAATAATGTGATGGGATTCCAGAACCTACTCTGATTTGAAATATGTGCAATTTTCCTCACCATATAATCGGCAGAACATAGAGGCTAGTAGTGAAAATGGTTCCCTGAACCATGAAATAGGGTAGGCAATACCTCGTTCTGCAGGAAACAAGATAGGGTTTTCCATCCATGATCTTACCACCTATTCGTAATTGAAATGAGATGCTGCTTCATCAAGTAACTTACGACTCAGTAACTGTTTCAGGGGACTGAGACCGTAAGCCTTAGCAAAAATTTCAGGTCTGAACGAGGAAAAAAAATGCCAATGTAATCATTGAAAACTCTCTCTTCAGAATTAGCATGGTCGAGTTCCCACTTCACTGCATCTGTGTAGGGAATAAATGCTGGTCTGGAAACAATTAGATGGAGCTATGAACTCTTAATGTTGATGTAAGTTGGTTGATCCTGAGGAATAATTGAGAGATCATCATTATCAAAAATTGAATAAATTCTCGACCAGTCTAAATACACGTTTTCAGAAATTCACCCACTAGTGTCTGTAAAAATTCTGGCATTTTCTTGGAGAGTCGTTTTTTACCTTGTCTTTATGGGAATCAAAGAGGCCATTTATGCTGGAAATACTGCAAATCTGGTCCAAACTTACTAAACTATACAACCAATGACAAATGTAACGCGCAACAAAAAAAACACAGTAAAACTCAACAGGCATAGTAAAATCACAGATAAAACAAATAGTAAAAACCTTAAAAAATTGAAACGCACTATATCAGCCAAAACCTCAACAGAAAAACAAATCTAGACCATGGATCTAGATAAAAACAAACAAATGAGATTGAGGCGGGAAAGAAAAACTGAATATAGAACCTTTTATTCACACAAACTGTAAATTGTGAAAGCTAAAAGAGGAATGGTAAACTAATAATAAATTTATCAATTTACTTTTTCGCATTCCTCTTTGCGGAAACTCTACCTTGGGGAAAGTTGAAACTGTTCATTTAAGATAAATAAGGGTAATATATTTGAAGCGACCCTTGTTACCTTGAAAAGCTAAAAGCGGAAAAATAAAAACTTTAAAGTTCCTATTTCCCCATTTGGGATAGAGATCAATATCAACATTAACGTTAACACTAACAATATTTTAGTTCTCATAAAATGATATAAAATTATTAAGCAAAAACAGTATTCTGCTATTGGCTTTCCGCTTAGGAAAGCAGAAAGTGGAAAGGTACACTGATAATCAATTTATCATTTTACCTTTCTACATTCTGCTTTCCAATGCAGAAAGCGAAAAGAGGAAAGGTAAAGTGATAATCAACTTATCAATTTACCTTTCCCCATTTTGCTTTCCAATGCCGAAAGAGGAAAGTAGAAAGCGAAAAGGTAAACTGATAATCAATTTATCTATTTAACTTTCTGCATTCCACTTTGCGGAAACTCTATTTTGAGGGAAGTTGAAACTGTCTGTTTAACAAAAATAAGGGTAATATATATAAAGTGGAACATTGCCATGAAACAGTTTCAACTTTCCCCAAGGTAGAGTTTCCGCAAAGCAAGATGCGGAAAGGTAAATTGATAAATTGATTATCAGTTTACCTTTCTGCATTCCGCTTTCCTCTTTCGGCATTGGAAAGCAGAATGGGGAAGGTAAATTGATCAATTGATTATAACTTTACCTTTCTGCTTTCCGTATTGGAAAGTGGAATGCAAAAAGATAAATTGATAAATTGATTATCATTTTGCCTTTCCGCTTTCCACTTTCCAAAGTGGAAATCCAATAGCAGAATATTGTTTTTGATTAAGAATTTTATATCATTTTATAAGAACTATATTATTGTTAGTGTTAATGTTAACGTCGATATTGATCTCCATCCCTAATGCAGAAATAGGAACATTGAACATTGCCATCAAACTTCTGCTTTCCGAATTACGGAAGTCCACTTTAAACAAACAGTTTCAACTTTCCCCAAGTTAGAGCTTTTGCAAAGCGGAATCCAGAAAGGTAACTGTGAAAATGTTTCTTGGTAAAAACACAAATAAAATTCACTGATGACGTTGCGTGTTTTGAATGCCTTTGGTGGATTGCAGAAAACTTTTTTTTCAAAAAATTATGTCCATCCCGCATCCCGCAACCCGCAATGCGAATTGCATGATCTTGAAGTTTATAATTTGTCAAGTTTTTCATCCTGCAACCCAAGTTCTATTTACATAAACAACTTCTTTAGCTTTGCTACCTTAGAAACCGAAAACCGAAAATGTAAATTGATGATCAATTTATCAATTTACCTTTCCGCTTTCGGAAATCCAGAAATCCTAATATGTATATATACCAAATATCAAATACCAAAATCCAAAGAATATATGCCCAAGGTAGAGTTTTTGTATTCCGAAAAGGTAAATTGATAATTGATTTATCAATTTTAACTTTTGTCTTTGCACACTTTTCACTTTTCGTGTTGGAAAGTGGAAAGGGAAAGCAGAAAGGTAAATTGATAAATTGATTATCAATTTACCTTTCCACTTCAGAAAGCCGAATATTGTTGTATAATTCTGATTTTCAATGGTGAAATGTTGGCTTTCAACAAAATTACAGAAAAATATAGCCCACGAAATTGAATTTTTCAAATAACTTAGCACGTAAGTAAATAATTAAACATGTGCTAAAATTTGAATAAAAAATGTTTTAGAATAAATCTATCTACATAACTTTCCCTATATTCAAGTAAAAACATATCGAAATTTTTCAGGTCGGGAAGAAAACATTTCAAGGAATAAAACCCTCTATTTTGGACCTCCCATTTCCGCAGGGCAAAATTCGAAAATCTGAATAGCCTTTCACAGAATTTTGTATCTTATTTCTCAATTTCTCCTTTCATTAAACTTGACAAATTATCGAGATTGAATAAAACTTCGGTACTATTTTCATCCCACATCTCGCAATTGCAAGATGCGGGTTGCAAGAACACACAACAAAAATCACAAAATAAATCACGTCCCGCAACCTGCATCCTGAAAAAATTGGGAACACGCAACAAAAAACACAAAATAAATCACTTTCCGCAACCCGCATCCCCCAAATTGCGGGATGCGGATATCTTTTGTGTGCACGAGCTGGACATCCTATAACCCTCTTGCGAGATGCGGATTGTGGGAAGTGATTTATTTTGTGATTTTTGTTGTGTGTTCCCACAACCCGCAACCCACACAAAAATTTGAATAATTTGCTTATGTTTACAATTCCTACTTTTCGCTTTCCTCTTTCAGTATTAGAAAGCGAAATGGGGAAAGGTAAATTGATAAATTGATTATCACTTTACCTTTCCGCTTTTCGCATTGCACTTTTCCGATTTCCGTTCCAGGTTTCGGAAGTAGGCTCCTCGACTTCCAATCTCCGTAAATTCAATTTTTTCCTGATCTCTTAGGGTTTCTCCACATGGCGAGATCTCTTAGGGTTTCTCCTTCGGTTTTGAGGTCTATAAACAAACAATGCCAGTATGAAAAATCTGTTGCAGAGAATTTGTTGCAATAAATATTCAATATTTTTACCCTCTCAATGTTCCTTTGAACCTCCTGGTACAAATTCTAGTTTTAATCTCCTATCTTAATGTCATTCACTCTCCCATAAAATTGATTGATTTGAATCCAAAAGATAAGCATAAACATAAACAGAGTTTGTTCAATCTACATATTTCGACTGACTTCAATTGTTTGGAATAATCTTTTTGTTAACCAATGATGACCAAGTTTGAGGTAGATAGGTGCCGCGTTTATCTTTTTGTTAACCAATGATGGCCAAGTTTGATGCAGACAGGTGCCGCTTTTTTGGTTGAAAGTTTGTTGCGTTCATATTTTCCTCACTAGGTGAATTTACATTTCAACAGGTTCACGCGTTTTATAAACGTGACATGTCCATTACCTGTGTGTATCTAATTCTGGTTCAAGCTTTATGTGGTTTCTTTATCGTAATGCCCCCGAATATCTGCTAAAAAATGAATAAGAAAAAGTGTGTCGACCACAATTTATGTTAATTGGTATTTGCATTGAAGAGATATCTGATTGTTATTTCATTGGTTACAAATTATTTTTCATAGGTTTTTTAGCATTTAATTTTGGAATTATTGATCATAGAATTGAATCTTTCGATAAGTGTTTGGCATAAAAATTTATTTTAAATATTTAAATTCTTAAAGTAATAACGAAGGCAGATTGAAAGTAAAACATAGATATTTCAATATAAAAAATTGATTTTTTTTAGAATGAAGAACTTAACTATAACATTTAATCAAGTGTTAAATGTTTAAAAAATTAAAATGACAAATGACACGATAATCATGATTTTCTTCTACACTATTAAAAAAAATGATGACTGCAAAAAATTTGGAAACGTACGTTTATCAATACATATTAATTTAGTTTAAACTTTTTAAAACAAAGTGAGGTAATAATAATATGCAATAAATGATTAAATAACAAAATAAAAAATGATGACAATAAAAGCTTTGGAAATTACTTTTATTAGTATATATTAATTTAGTTTAAACTTTTTAAAACAAAGTAAAATAATAATAATATGCAATAAATAAATTATCAAATAATAAAATATAACATAAAGGGTAAAAAAATTGAGAACTTTGAACAAGTGTAGCTTAAGTTTAAGTTGAAGTTGAACCTATTTGAGAAGAATTAGTATCTCACATGTATAATAATCTAAAGGAAGTAATGACAAGCCATGGTGGAAGTAGTGACAAGCCATGGTGGGCCTTAATAATATTTGAAAATAGAAAGTTGATCTTAAATATTAGTTATGTTATTTTTATTCAGAATTGAAAAGAAAAGAAAAACTATTTCTAAAAACATTAGAGAGTAGTTAGCTCAATTAGTTTGAAAGAAAAGAAATTTTTTTATTTCTAAGAATATTAGAGGAAGTCCAATTACTTATACATAATTATAGACTCGCATAGCCTAAATGTGTGACGATTTCAACCCTTCCAAGTAGATTTTTTCAGCACGATTTCAACGGTGTCTGATAGAAATTTTGTAGAAATTCTAAAAAAATCTAGGGAATAGTGCTTAAATTCACATAATATGGGCTCCTTGTGGATTTTGAGGGCACTAAATTCATTTCTAGATTCAAAATCGTGATTTGAATAACACAAAATTTGGATTTCTTGAAATTTTTTTTGTCAAATTCTGACCAAAAACTCATCGGGAAGTGAAATGGTCGTTTGTTTAGACTTCTTCTAATAGACTTAATACTAGCATGAACACATTGAAAACCTAGTCTTATTAAATTACTAATATATATAGCTATATATTAAAATTCAAAGCATTTCTAGCTTTAGCAACAATCCCATAAGTAACATCATATTCCCTCATTTGCCTAATGTTCACCATAACAATAGCCACGACCTTCATTGGATCCCTTTCCCCTATCATCCAAATGAATATATCCATGTATATAGGTGGGTTTTATTTACCTTACTTTGAAAGCAAAAAAAATCTATTCTTATTTAATGTCACAAAGTCTATTTTTATTTAACATCCCTCTTTGCACATAGCGTAAAGAAGATATTCTTCATTATTGATGGACCTCAAAGTATTAATGAAGCAATGAAAAAATTGATTTGAAACATTGTTCATCACAAGATGTATCGTAAGTCCCATATTCATTGACGGATCTCAAAGTATTAATGAAGCAATGACAAAATTGATTTGAAACAGTATTCATCACAAGATGCATCGTAAGTCCCATCTTCATTATTTCTAGTTAATTTCTCCTCATTTTTGAACTTTGCATACTATTTCTTATCCTAAACTCACAATACTTTTATCGTTTTCTCTCGTTGCGCTTAGAGGCGCATTGTACAGCCCAGTTAGGGGGACGTGTAAGTCCTTGCATGCTTATAATCTGCTTATAATCAACTAAAAAAAATAAGAAAATAATTTGAATATACCAAAAAAATAGCCATCTTGATAAGAAAAAAATAAATATCAAAACATAATAAAAATATATCGGTTTTGATAAGGGAATTAATTTTTGAGTATATAGTATACTAAAATAAACAAAACATTTATAAAATTAATGAAAGAAAATATATCGTAAATAAATAATAAAAATATGTCGGAAATAGATCGTAAATAGTTTATCTATTTACCAAGCCCTTCCATGAGTTAAGAGATATAATTAATAGAATTTACTTTTAAAAAAAGAAACACGTCCTAAATAAATTATCTACTCCTTAAATATCCAAATTTACAAAGTGTATGCCAATGCATGAGAATAAAAATACAATACATACTCTACATAGTAGGTGTATCTAATAGAAAAGCTTAAGAAGAAAGATTAAGATCACTTACTCTGTAATATATATGTTATTTGATATCTTTATCATTTCACTTTATTATTATAGAACTTCTTAATGACTAAACATTACCAAAATAAACCAAACATTTATCAAATTAATCAAAGAAATAGATCTTAAATAAATGATAAAAGTGTGTAGGCTTGATAAGGAAATAAATTTTTTAGTATATATATACCGAAATAAACCAAACATTTATCAACTTATCAAAGAAATAGATCGTAAATAGTTTATTTATTTACCAATCTCTTGGTAAATAAATTAAATTCCACACTGGGCATAGCTTCCATGAATTAAGAGATATGATTATTAAACTATCTACTTAAATATCCAAATATCCAAACTATATGCAAATGCATAGAAGAAAAATACAATACCTACTTTACAGATTACATGATCACTCTAATTTCCAACAAATAGAAAAGTGTGCACGTGTATCTAATAGAAAAGCTGAGGAAGAAAGATTAAGATCACTTACTCTGTAATATATATGTTATTTGCTATCTTTATCATTTCATTGTAACTTCATAATGACTAAATATTATTTCTTTGGTATTATTCAACTTCTTATTGACATAGATAAATATTTTCATTGTATGCAAATATTTTGAATATACCAAATTGTATGCCAATAATTTGAATATACCAAAAAATTGGTCACTTTGATAAAAATAAAAATAAATATCAAAACAAAATAAAAATATGTCTTCTTGATAAGCGAATTAATTTTTGAGTATATATCTATATATACCAAAATAAGCCAAACATTTATCAAAGAAATCAAAGAAATAGTTTGTAAATAAATAATAAAAATATGTAGGCTTGATAAGTGAATTAATTGTTTAATATATATATATATACCTAACATTTATTGTAATGTCCCTAAAATTTCACAAAATAAAAAATATATATTTATTACTGCATGTAACTTGTGATTCCTTGGGAATAATTTAAGGAGATGTTATACTTCGTAGATCCTTTGTCGTAACGTAAAGGTTTAACATAGGCAAGTTTTACTTGTCTGTGATAGTTTGTCATTTGCATGTTTTTTTGTGAGCTGTTGTGAGTATTACATCATGCATTGTAGCCGACAATGTTTTGTGACAATAACTGTTTGTAAAAATATGTTTAGTATGTTTGTAGTTTTTCTTCAGTTTGGTTCTACTTTTGAGTTGTTCAAGGAAATAGGTCATGGTATTACTTAGTCTTTTCGACTAATGCATGAACATTTGTTTAAACTGTGCAGGTGGGTGGATCACCCCAACAAGCAAAGCTAAAGAACAACTCAAAGTTCAAAAGCCACAAGTTTCAAGGAAAAGAGTGGTCCTATAACCTTGGAAAAAGCCCTAAACCTTAACCTTCATTTTGATGATCTCATACTTTATCTACCTTTTTAACCTAAGTAAAATTTCTCACTAAAGTACTGACTAAAATACCTTACCAAAACATGTACATTGAAGTGTTTTCAACTTTGGATATGATAATATTCCAACCAAACATATGCTAGTTTTGTATACGTATGTTGTCTTGAGTCCTTAAGACTTTGATGTGAATATTGACAAAACAAAGGACATGGAATTAAATTTGTTTATTGTCCGACCATGTGAAAACAATAAAGATCCCAGTTGGCGGCAACCAAACCCGGTGCAAAACCCTAAGGGTTTAATTCACCTCAAAAATCACATCCATCCACTCGAAAGGTTTTCTCCTACCGTGATTTTTTTCCCATTTGCACATTCGATATCTGGTTGTCTAACTTCATCAATATTTTGTCTGTGAAACAAGATGTAGGAGCAATCACCTTTGTCCCTCAACACCTTATGACTATATCTCAGCAAGTTAAGTTCGTTGATGGGGTTTTACAGTTCCACATAGCCATTAAAGATGAGAAGGGTAAGCTTCTCTGTAATTATGGATTTCATTTTCTTGTTTTTTTATGAAATGGTAACAAAACTATTGTTTTAAATTTTGGAAGAAATGTAAAAAAATGTCAGATATACACAGGTCAGTTTATCTACGATGAAGGTCTTAGGTTCGGAACTAACCGTGAAATTTCTCCAACCGGTAAGACTCATGGCCTATCCTTGCGGGGTTCTGTAGGGACAATCTTAGTCTTGTGGGGTTTCCATTCTATGATGGTTCATTGATATGAGAGTGATGCATTTAATTTGGTATAGAAATAACTTGTTACTATAAAAGAATTTCTTCCATCCTCTATGAAGTTGTATGACTGTGCCACTCTATGTAATTTTGTTTAGTTCTAGAACTTGTTAATACTTTGAGTACTCATGAGGGTTTCAATATTGTATCTCTGTTTACTTGCTGTAAAGTCACAGTTTAAATTCAAGATCTATAAGGAATCATTGTCTGTGGAGTCTTGTGACTATGTCACTTTCTTTTAGATGATATGATATTTAAAATCTATTTTTTCCAGTTATTTCTATGTGCAAAATCTTCAGTCTCTTTTTGTTGACTCGTGAGGGATTCATAACTTAGTTTAGTTTGACCATGCACAACGTTGCGTCCGTGAGCCTTATACTGTCTATTTTTTGGGAGGCTTCAAAACAAATTTCATTATATTTTACTTATTTGATAAAGAAAATAAGGAAAGCATGCCAATAAGAAACCCATTGGGGATATCTGTAAACAATGCTAAAATGGTGTTTAAGGTTTTTTGTAGCAAATGTTTTAAACTTATGCTTATTTATTTTTATCCTCCATTGTTTATCTTTATTGTAGCATGACGGTCGCATAACTTACTGTCAATATTTGGTTTCGGCTAAGGAACTTCTGTCGTAGTTTAATATTGGTTTACTTTACAACATAAGTGTTTCCTGGACAATTCTTGTGAGGTATCTCTATGTACAACTCTTGTTGCATTACGCTTCGTTCTCCATTTGTTTAAAGGTTGCAATACTATTCTGGCTATGTTGTTGCGATGTATTTGTATAAGAATTATTGTTTAAATTTTTTTCTTGATGTTAACCTAATTACTGAAAGGATTTGGCCTTAGAGTCTCTGCCATTCCAAAAAGGTTTTGACAGAAGGGCTGTAAGATTTGTTACTAACAGAACTACTGTTTAAAAGATAATATAATGGATATATTATGGGAATAAACCTGTGAGGTTTTACTATGCATACTTATTATTTTATTTAAAATAATGTATGCTGCTTACATTTCGTTAAATGAATTCTTCATTTGCTTTACCAATCTTATTGCAAGGACTTACGGTAAAGTCATACTATAGTAACAAGAGAACTATAGATTAAAAGCATCTAAGGTTAATTCACCGTTTATAGTTGTTTGGGGTTAACCTATTCTCTGAAGGGATTCAATCGTGGAGTCTTCTATGAGCTTAAATAACTCTATGTGTTTATAAAACTTGGTTATAACAATACATGTTATGTCGTTTCTTACTTGAATTTAATTGGTTACAGTTTATAGATTTTACCATTATTCTGGCAATTTATCAGCTATATCATTGCTGTTCTAAATATGAGATCTGAAATCTATGCTAAAGTAGACATTCTCTACTCTGTCTATTTCCCTTTTTAAAATATAAAATATTTTAGTCAGATCTTGTGATAGATTTTACTTTGATTATCTATCTTTATTGTTGTAAGTTTAAATAAGCCATGGCTATGTAAGTAAACATACACTTTTGTTACCAAGTATCACACTCTGTTTATTCAACCATACTGTTTAAAGAAATAAAATAAGCCCTAAGGCTATTACTTCCTTCTGCAAGAGAAATACTACAGAAACAACACCAGTATGACCTAAAGACTATAATCAGTGGTACGGTCTGTCGATAATATTGACTTGGTGTTAAATAACATTTTAATCAATTAAAATGTTGGGCTTAATATGCCTTATGTGAACTATCTTAGTTATTATTGTTCACTTTAGACCCTATTTATACTAGATTAATGCTAGAGTTTATTTAAAGGGGATAAGACTCGATCCCAAAATGATTATTATAAAGGTACATATATTAAAGAGGAAACTTAGATCTGAGTATAAAAATTATTATAAGTTACAGGTTTAGTTTAAATATGTACAAATCTCATTTGAGGTTAAAAACCCTTAATGTCTACAGTACTGAAAAATAATTCAAATATTAACCTACACGATTCATATCACTATCGATAATATTTCACTAAGTTGTAATAACGAAGATACACAATTATTCAATCATTCTGACACTACTATTCACATAATTTTATATCTTCATGTACTAGAGTACGTCACTTTAATGAGAGGAAAAATACAGGAGATAATTTCACTTCATTTTTCTATCAAACAATTTTTATGCACATAAGTAATCAAAAAAATATATTTCTTAACGACTTACAGATAAGGAGATTATAAAACATCATGATTGTCATTCTTGAGCATATTTCATAATGAAATATCATATTCAGAAATTAAATAGCAATTGAACCTGGATGTGTTGCAGAAAAAGGGACTAACACCCAAGGGAGACTAATCCACTCAACCTTCTCCTGAAGCAGCCAAATCACTTTCTTAGGACCCCCCAGCTTGTGAACACTAAACCACTAGGATGGAGATCTCTACCACGGAGCAGACTTCTACAACTTAGCACTCAGTAGCAGAATTATCTCAGCAATTCACTTTAGCTATCCCCTGATCAAATTCCTTGTGTGCCTGACTTTTCAGTTTGCAACAGTCACAAGGTTCATTCTCTCCAAAATCAGAATGAGTAGTAGTGAGCCTCCTTCTCAATTTGATGGTTTATATAATATTGCCTAGGTCTTTGGGTCAATTTTAGAATTAAATGAGCCACCATCTCAGTTCCTCGCTTTTAGGGAACATGACCACTTTTTTAGGGATTATGCTCCTCCAACGACTAGAAAGTGAATGCTAGTGCTGCCACTTGTCAACCAGCCTTCTACAACTGCTCCTTCCTCCTAGTGGATCAGTGGACACTCATTTAACGGTCTCCCCTAAATAAGTGTCTCCTTTTATTAATTATTAAAATAATAATTCTTCAACTATAGTCATCCTTGACCCACTTGGTCATAAACTTTACAATAAAAATTAACATAATGTTTCTGTTGAAATAAATAATAAATATTTATTTTTCAGTTCTTGGTATGTTACATTTATCAATTTAATCAAAGTAATAGATAGTGAATATTTTATTTATTTACCAAGGGCTTGGTAAATAAATAAACTTGATTTAAACATATGTTTAAATTTCACACTGCACATAGGTTTAAGCTTCAATGAATTAAGAGATATGATTAGTAGAATTTATTTAAAAAAAGAAAGAAATAGATTGTAAATAAATTATCTTCAACTTAAATATCCAAATATCCAAAGTATATGCCAATGCATGGAAGAAAAACAATACCTACTCTATAGATTACATATCACTCTAATTGCCAACAAATAGAAATTTGAGCCACACCCCTGAAATGAAAGAGAACTACCTAATTCTAATTGTTTTTTTAATAGGGTCTTAAATTCAAACTTTATTTATTTCCTCGACCAAATATAGAAAAGGGTGTGGAGACTTGGGTTTCTTGGCTCTTGTGTTCCCCCCAAAATCATGCAGTCAGGCCCTCCCCCGTCTCCCCGTTCCTAGTTCTCTTGTGGCTGGATAGTCCATAACTATAAGAATCCCCAAAATGGAATTTCAACTCAAGAGACGGGATAATATTATTTCTCTAAATAGTGATGATCCCTTGGAAAACATTTTTACAAAAACGAGAATGTTATCTAATAGAAAAGTTGAAGAAGAAATATTAAGACCACTTACTCTGTAATATATATGTTATTTGATATATTTATCATTTCACTTCATTAGTATACAACTTCTTAATGACTAAACATTCTTTCTGTGTTATTATTCAACTTCTTATTGACATTGATATATGTTTAAATATCCAAATATCAAAACTATATGCCAATAATTTGAATATACCAAACAATCAGTAGGCTTGATAAAAATAAAATAAATATCAAAGCATAATAAAAATATGTAGGTTGATAAGCAAATTAATTTTTTAGTATATATTCACCAAAATAAATAAAAAGTTTATCAAATTAATCAAAGAAATAGATCGTAAATAAATAATAAAATTATTTTCGCTTGATAAACCAATTAGTTTTTTAGTATATATATACCAAAATAAACCAAACATTTATCAGATCAATCAAAGAAATAGATCGTAAATAGCTTATTTATTTACCAAGAATTTGGTAAATAAATAAACTTGATTCAAACATATGTTTAAATTGGATAGTGCCAAAAAATTGGTGGGCTTGATATCTTTATCAGTTCACTTCATTATTATACAACTTTTTAATGACTAAACATTATTTATGTGTTATTATTCAACTTCTTATAAATACCATCGAATTGAGCAAGAGGCTCACTACATTCTATGACAAGTGAATGAACCTTGTGACTGCTGCAAACTGAAAAGTCAGGCACAAAAGGAATTCAATGGGGGGATAAAGTGAAATTGTTGAGTTAAGTCTTCTATTGATTGCTAAGCTTCAGGAAGTTCTGTGTGTGTTGTTACACAATATCTTTGTCCTAGTGGTTTAGTGAACATGCTCGGTGGTCCTAAAGCAAGTGAAATTGGATGCTTCAAGAGACGGTTGGGAGGAACAATATCCTTTGGGTGTTTGTCCCCCTTTTGTATTTTATTTAGGTTCTAAGCTGTTTTATTTATTATCTATGATTTTATTCCAAATCTGTATTTGGAAGTTTATGATTATTGATGAAATTCTATAAGATAGTGAATGTTTTGAAGTTAGAACAAGTTAAACAAGTCGTAGTCCTGTATATTATGTTATGTAATAGGACTTAATCTTTACTGATATTAACGATAACTGCATTAGAATGAAAATATTTTATAAAAGAAAGTTAGTAGATATTCCCTATGAAGCTATAATTAGTTTTTTATATGAGTACTCTAGTCTATTTGTTTTCAAGTTCAAATCATTACATACATATATTAGGATAATCATTGTTAAGCAAATAATTCTTTTATCTTCATCCAGATCTTGAATAGTATCGCCGAGCTCACTTAGATAATATTTTCTTATTCTTTTTTTTCCCCTTAGTAGTTTCATGCATATCAAAGAATTGTTAAAGATCAGAATTTATTATTTCTATACTTTCATTACAGTCAACATAGTTAGTATTACTTAGAATCTAAACTATAGATTTAAGAATTCAAACATTATGATGCAAGAGTATCTCTGAAGAGGATGTAAGTATATATATATATATGTTGGAGACATTTACCACCATACACACTCTTTTTGGTCAATTTGGCCTAGTTAAACCACTATCCTAAGTATTATTGACTTAATTGACATAATAGGAGCACCTGATGACATCAGCTATTTCACACCCATGCCTACCTTCAGTCAAGGAGGCTAACTTAGCCTTCTCCTACATTCGGGGAGGCTAACTAGAGAACTCTGAGGGTGATTTGAGTGTCATTAATGCCCCATATTGCTAACTAATGGTTACAATCATTCAAACAGAGCATTGAAGGCACCCTCCTTCATTAAATTTATTATTTATTGATTAATTAATGAACTGGAGTCAACAGAGGCGCCTCCAACCACTTTTGATGTTCAGTTACACTTCAGTTAACCTCATTGGGGTTCATTGGAGTCATTGAAGCACTACCACTTATTGGTTGGCTTGCTGTGACATGTTTCTGACCTAATTTTAGTTATACTCAGTCATTTATTGCACTCCGACTTCAGTTAGGGCTCAGTTGAGTCAATTAGGGTTTTGATCAGTGGTTAACTAGAGTGTTGAATATGGATTATATTCAGTTAAGCTAGACTCACTCATTCAATTCGAATGAAATCCTTGGGAATTTGAATTTCTTTGTCATTCATGCTTGTAGCATGATCATTGTATTGTATTACCCATTCTTTGTTGAATATACAAAGCGGCTACTCATTTTGTAGCATAATTACACCATTTTCATGTCTTATTGTTATTAATCTTTTATGAGACTATGCTTGAGTCCCTAGATTACTGTGCAGATTAATATGGTATCAGAGGTCATGGCAGGATGAAGCTCAGATCTCTCAAAAACAAGCTTTTTGACAGATCTTGCAAAAAAATTGAGCAATAGCTCAAAAATCCAGCACTGCACCAGAAGCCAAGGATTACCACTTAATACCCCAAGTAAAGAACTTGTTGATCAAGCTTGCTTGATTGAATATGTTAGGTGTGATGAAAGCATAAAATGTGCAGGTTGTTCGACCTTACATTTCCCTTTTTGTTGTGATTTTCAGGTTTTCTACAGGTGAAGCATTCGCTCTAGCAGATTCAGATGGCCTCTTCAGTAGATCTTTTGAATCCGTTCAATTTCCACTCATGGAAAGGATACATGGAGATCCAGCTATCCTCTAGAGGACTCTATAGGGTCACCATGGACACTGAAGAAGAGCCTGGTTCTACAATAGACAAATCAAGATTCTTGAACAAGAAGGATGAAGCATTCAGATTCTTGTGCCTCTCTGTTTCCCGGGATCTTCTTTTCCATATTTCAGGATTGAAGACTCCAAAAGAAATTTGGGACAAATTGGAATCCCTGTATGGAAAGCAAGATGATTTGAGAGTTTACCAACTCGAAAATGAATTGATGTCTCTCCAGCCCTCCAATTTCAAGACCTTGAATGACTTTTTTATAAAGTTCAAGCACATTGTCTTACTATTGAAGTAATGCAAAGTGGAGAAAGAGGATGATCAGCTCATCCTCGCCATACTCTCCAAACATGGAGCTGATTATTCAATTTTTGTCTCTAAATTCCATGTGGGGAAGCTCACAACCCCTGAATGGAAGATTCCTACACTCAATACCTTCATTGAGTCCCTCACAAGTGAACATGATAAGCTTTTCCAGATGGGGATCATCAGATCCTCCCATGATCAAGCCCTCCATGTCTTGGGGCCCAAAGATCTAAAGGGTAAAGGAAAGCAGTAGAAGAACCCAAAAACTAAATTCGAAGCTCCTAAGCCTAAAGTTGAAAACCAACAGCATGATGAGTCTTCTATCTCAAAGAAGAACAAAGGAAAATGGCATGATGGAAAGGAAAAAGTCAAGTGTTCATACTATGGGAAGGGATTCCACCCTGAACATTCCTACATGAAGAAGAATCTTGATGAAGCTAACTCTCTCCTTGAGAGAAATCACATCAATCTTTCAGAAAGATTTTAGAGGAGAGATCAGCAAGATTAGGAACCACGGCATGAAAAACGTCATGCCCTCATGGAAAGCACTTCGAAGTCCAAAGCACTCTTGATTGATTATGGAGCTTTGAACCACATGATGGCTGAAAGAGACTCCTTTTCATCCTTGGAGACCAGAAAATCCATCCCCATCCACATGGGAGATGACTCCACCATCATTTCAGAAGGACAAGGTATGGTTGATCTTGAGAATGGCTATTTTTCAAATGTTTTGTATGTACCGTCTCTGGCATCAAATCTCCTTAGTGTCTATCATATGACACATACAGGAGTGCCTAAGAGAGTATCTTTCAACCTAAATGATTTTGAGATAACAAAACTTGCATATGGGAAACTCATTGCTAAAGGCCTTGCAAACCATCATGCAAAATCCTATGAGTTCTCCCACTTTGTGGCGGGTGCAAAGCCCATTGCACTGCTAACTCATGGAAATGAAGTTATTAGGCTGTGGCATGAAATTTTTGTCCATCTAAATTTCAAATATTTGTAGCAATTACATAAAAAATCCATGGTTGAAGGCCTCCCAGTCATCAAGGAAACCACTGGAATTTGCAAGGGCTATGTGGTTGGAAAACACCCTGAGCACAAGTTTGGTCGGGAGAAGGCAAACCGAGCTACATGCATATTGGGGTTGATACATTCTGATATCAGCGGTCCAATGCCTGTCACATAAATGAATGGATCAAGGTATATTCTAAATTTTATTGATGATTTTTCAAGGTACACATGGGTCTTCTTTCTCAAAAAGAAGTCTGAAGTATGTAAAAAAAATTTCTGAACTGAAGGCCTTGATCGAGAATGCCTATGGGCTTAAGATAAAGATATTGAGATCTGATAAAGGAAGGGAGTATGTCAGTAATTATTTGCTGCACATATGCTCCCAAAGTGGTATTCAGGTCCAACATTCTATTCCCTACACTCCCCAGCAGAACGGAGTAGTGGAAAGGAAGAATCGGTTTCTCAAGGAGATGACCACCTGTATGTTGGAATCAAAGAAGTTGGCTGCAAATTTGTGGGATGAAGCCATGCATACTACAGCATACATTCAAAATAGGGTGCCACACTCATCTGTGAAAGGGAAGACCCATTTTAAAGCATACCTCGGACACAAGCTGGATGTGTCGAACCTGCAGGTGTTTGGGTCCACTGCATGGGCCCGGATTCCACTTGATAAAAGAAGGGATTTACAACCCCAAAGAATAGAATGTATGTTTATTGGGTATCCTGATGAATCAAAAGGTTTCAAGCTACTGGACCTCAAAACAAAATAGATCATCATAGAGAGAAGTGTCAAGTTCGATGAGCCTCTTCAGGAGGTGGAACTAGTGAAGGAGAAAACTGCTGAATTTCCTTCCTATTCTACTGAATATTTGGATGATGAAATTGGGGGTGATGACCCTGATTTGGATCCTATGATTTCTGATATCTGTGTGCAGAAAACATCAGATGTTGAATCAGAACCTAAAGTACAAAATCATCTTCCCACATGGGCCCGACATACACTCTCCTCCACAGGAGATAACATTGGAAATCGGGATGATCCAAGGAGAACCGGGTCTGATATACAAAGAGCAGGTATTGCGCTCTCTTTTCCTGATACTTTGCTATCTAAAAATTGTTATTTGATGATTATTTCAGACACAAAATCCTACTACTATGCTTGGGAGGATCTGAGATGGCAAGTTGCGATGGATGAAGAGATGAATTCTCTTCAGAAAAACACTACTTGGGAGCTAGTTTCTCTTCCTCCGGGAAGGAAATTGGTTCAATGCAAGTGGGTGTTTCAGACCAAGGTTGCTACTAATGGAAGCACCTGAAAATATAAGGCAATTCTGGTGGCAAAAGGTTTCTCTCAGGTCCAAGGTGTGGACTACCATGAGACCTTGCACCGGTTGCAAAAATGAACTCCATCCGCCTAGTTTTGGCAATTTTGGAATCTAAGCACTGGGAAGTGCATCATATGGATATTAAGTCAGCCATTATGCATGGAGATATTCATGAGGAGATATACATGAATTATCCTGAGGGCTACATCTCTGATCCATCTTTGGTTTGCAATCTAAAGAAGCCACTATACGAGTTAAAACAGGCCCCAAGAGAGTGGTATTCCAAGATGGATGCCTTCCTTCTCTCACAAAAATTCCAAAGGCGTAGATCAGATACAAATGTGTATTTATAGCAGTCTGATGGTCATTTTATTATTATTGTTTTATATGTTTATGAATTACTGATCATAGGTAGCACAGTTGCTTCTATTTCAGCCTTCAAAACTTCTCTCCACAATGCCTTTGAAATGAGTGATTTGGGGCTCAAAATTGAGCCAAATTATGATGGGATGATGGTCACTTAGTCCAAATAAATATCAGACCTATTAGTAAAGTTTAACATGGCTGAATGTAGGCATGCACCATTCCCTTTCCTTTCAGGGATCAACCTTGAAGACGGAAAAAGCACACCTCCCATGGACTGCACTATCTATCGACAGCTGATTGGTAGCTTGTTGTACTTGACACATTCTTGGCCTAATATATACTATGCCATGAATGATGTATCAAGATACATGCAGCAGCCTCATGATATTCATTGGAAGGCAGCCAAGAGGATCCTCCAGTATATTCAGGGAACCAGGACCTACGGCATTCACTATGCTGCAGACTCCGAGCTAGAGCTAGTTGGATACACAAATTACGATTGGGTGGGTGATTCTATTGATCAGAAGTATACTTCTGGATATGTATTCATGTTTGGTGGTGGCCCCATTTTCTGGTCTAGCAAAAAGCATGCTGCCATAGCATTATCTTCAGCAGAGGTTGAGTATCGAGGAGCGGTGAATGCTTGCATCCAAGCAGTTTGGTTGCAAGGCATTCTTTCAGATTTTGATCTTGGTAGTACTTTTCCACTGTCCTCTTTTGTGACAATCAAATTTCTATTAATTTATCCACAGATCCAGTTACCAGGCAGAGGACCAAGCATGTAGAGATTCACATGCACTATATCAGGGAGCTAGTGCATGATAGGACCATCATTTTGCAATACTGCCCAACTGATGAGCAGATTGTAGACATCTTCACCAAGAGATTTTTAGAAAATAAGTTCACTTACCTCCATTCACTATTGGGGGTGAGTTCATCTGGGTGATTCAGACTACTTTCAATGTTCAGCTTGAGGGGGGGGTTTTCCCACTGGGTTTTCCCTTTTTCCTCACTTAGTTTGTTTTTGAGCATTGTTTTAGTTTTAGAATTGTATAGGGTGACCTATGGCCTTAGTTTCCAGGGCCCTAACATTTTTTATGCATTTTATGTTTTCTACTCCTCCTGAGTATAGCTTAAGGGGGGGTGTTGGAGACATTTACCACCATACACACTCTTTTTGGTCAATTTGGCCTAGTTAAACCACTATTGTAAGTATTATTGACTTAATTGACATTAGAGGAGCACTTGATGACATCATCTAGTTCACCCCCACACCTACCTTCAGTCAAGGAGGCTAACTTAGCCTTCTCCTACATTTAGGCAAGCAAACTAGAGCACTTCGGGGGTGATCTAAGTGTCATTAAAGCCCCATATTGCTAATTGATAGTTACAATCAGTTAAAAAGAGTAGTGAAGGTGCCCTCATTCATTAAATTGATTAATTAATGAATTGGAGTCAACAGAGGAACCTCCAACCACTTCTGATGTTCAGTTACAATTTAGTTAACCTCATCAGGGTTCATTGGAGTCATTGAAGCACAACCATTTATTGGTTGGATTGTTGTGACATGTGTCTGACCTACTTTCAGTTTGACTTGGTCATTTATTGCACTTCGACTTTAGTTAGGGCTCAGTTGAGTCAATTAGGGTTTTGATCAGTGGTTAACTGGAGTGTTGACTATGGCTTAGAATCAGTTAAGCTAGACTCACTCATTCAATCCAAATGACCTCCTTGGGAATTCGAATTGCTTTATCATTCATGCTTGTAGCATGATCATTGTATTGTATTATTCATTCTTTGTGTGAATATACAGAGTGGCTACTCATTTTCTAGCACAATTACACCATTTTCATGTCTTATTGTTATTAATCTTTTATGAGACTATGCTTGAGTCCCTAGATTACTGTGCATATTAATAATATATATATATATATCATAGTAGTTATAAACTTATTATTTATTCCATAAATAATTATTTCTCAAGTTTATTTTCGGAAAAACTTAAACAACTAATCTACACTTTCAACCATTCTAGTTAAGGAGGAGTCACTTATAACCTAACTAATATCTAAGTTAAGAAGCATAACTAGGTGAGGTTTCAAACCCTGTAGTTTCGTTAGCCAAAGGCGTTTACATTACCACTAGGGTTACGATATAAACACTAAACTATAATTCAAACATATAAATTTACCAAGTTAAATATGTTAAATATATATAGTTTGCAATCAATAATAGAGTTACAGATCTAGGGCTTCACGGCCCAACCACAAATAAAAGTAATTACCCAAAGAAAAACACTAAATCAAGAATGTTAATAGGTCACAACCTTGGTTGCAGGACAACGTCCATCATAGTTTTCATAATCTTCTAAACAAACAACAGTAAAACTTTAAGGAGGAACTCGCAACTATGCCTACGGCATCATCATTTTCTAGTCAAAATCCTCATGACTTAAAACCCCTTTTTCTTTTTTTTCATGATTCACAAACATAAAATACTCTCTCTCTTTTATAAATGAAAACTAAGCATTGCAATGGCCATACGCCCTTAAGAATTTATTTAAGGAAAACTTACAGTACATACATTACAAATCGTGAAGGCACCTCAAAGAAATACTACAAATCCAAAAAATTGCATTGATATTTAGAAAATTCTTGCACTTTTTACAACAGTGTATTTACAATGAGAAAACCTTCATGGGATTTCATTTTAAAAACAAAATGAGTACAAATATCAGAGCGTCAGTAACTTTGTCTTAAATTCCCCCAAACCCTGCAAGTTTTCTTTCTAAACAAAATAAACAAGTAATGCTTCCAGTACAGTCCCCTTAGACTCTGCGGTCAAGGGAGACCTTTTTCATAAACGAATGAAGGTGCCATAGGTAGAACTAGAAGGGTTTATGAGTTCAATGAAAATGATTCCAATTCTATAGATTACAAACCCAGCCAAAACTTGCACAATCGAGACATACCAACAGAGTCAAAAGAAAAAGGAATGGAGGATCCAAGTCTTACCAGACCACATGCTAGCTATGAATACCGGTTGCCTCGTCCACGCAGCAATTCATCTGAAGCCTCCTACATTGCAAATAATGCAGGGTTATTTTCTTGATCATTATATTCATGGAAAAGAATCACAAGGAGGTATAACTTCAACTAGAGGGACTTGCATGCATTTTAGAGGACGTATCATTCATTGCGTAAAGTTTTAGTGAGAAACCGTCCACAAATTTTACAAAGTGCAAGACAATGAGCCATACAATTTTCCAACATAATGGTTTTGTTACAGAGTCGAGAGTAAGGCCAAGGCTGAAGGCCTGGAAGCCTAGAGCTCAGCTCTCCCTCTATCCCTTTCACTGCAGAGCCAAAAACGTAGCAACAAGACCAGGAACGAAAATTAAGGGAAATCAAAACCCCTAGGGTTTTTTAAATAATTAGATGATTTCTAGCAGGTTCAATTAAATACATCACATGGCCTAGCACCGTACCCCTTCTTTTCAAAATGTCAACCCATTTTTTTATAGTCTCGAATCTGTCGAGTTGCACCATAGGTTTTAGTGTTTTATGCTTGTTCTTTTTCATTTGCTTAAACCAAGTGCTTGGGTGCCTTTTTACTTCAAAAAGTGTGTGCCCCTTTTGTCTTGTTTATCCCTTGCATACCCTTAGTGAGATCATAATAAGTTAACACAAGTAGGCCAACACAAAACTTCGTCACCTGCAAGAAGTTCATAGTAGTTTTTCTTTATCCCGAGAGCTAAGTAAGACATGGAAGCCGTCCTCCTAACCTCATAAGAAACTTAACAAATAAATATAGAACATAACCAGCAAGCACAACAATTTTAATTGACAAAAATAAAAATGACATTCTTTCATAAACTTGACGACAAGAAAAGTAATGTCGTCGTAATAATAAGTCACAACATAATATCGTCGTAAAAAGACATTTATGTTAAATGGATATAAGACAAACATCATTTAAATATCATATGATTTTAGTTATCCTTTTGTTGTAGTTATACCTAAGTCACATTTTAATGTGTTGTAACTATATTCTTTATGTTAAAAGAAAACTGAGATATTGTATGGATTCTTTTATCCTTTATAAATTGCACTTAAACCATTACTTAATTTATTTATTTTTTAACAAAATTTGGAGATGTTACATGTGGTATCATAGTGAGTTTCCAAACACTAGGACAGATTGGCTCACTCACATGCAGAACAAGAAATGAAATATATTGATCATGTTTTAAAACTATTTCTGTACGGAAATATAAAAATGTATTTTACAGGAAATGGAAGGAGTTGAATCATCTGCTGAAGATGGATCCCATCACAATAACCCAGATAACATTTATGTGGAATTAAATAATCAACCGTCAGAGCTACTTAAAATAGTGAAAGATTTAAAAGTTGAATTACAAACTGTAAAGGAAGATAATTAAATAATTTTAAGAGCTCAGGAGGAACTAAGTCAGATATTACTAGACAAAATACACAACGGAGGCAAAGATAAAAGAAATGAGTATGAAACGGATTCAGGAACAGTATCATACAAACGCAAGGGTAAGAAATTAAAATTTTCTAATAGTGAAAGTAAATTTTCTTCAAGAGTTAGAGTAAGGTCACATAAAGGAAAGTATAAACACACTAGTGAAAGTAGTGAAAACGACTGTAATCCTAGAAATAGGATGTATAAACCTTATGAAGAGATCTTAGGAGAATTTAAAAAGATATAACCTCCTATGTTTTATGGGGAAGTGGAAAAGGGTCAAGAATCAAAGGCTTGGTTATCGGTGATGAAAAAGTACTTTCAGATTTATAACTACTTTGATAGACAGAAATCCCGTATGGCTATCTACAACTTAATCGAAAAAGCGGACATCTGGTGGCAGGACATAAAAAGAGTCAAAAACCTTAAATAAAAGTATTGAATTTGGAGAGTCTTTAAAAAATACTTTAAAATGAAATTCTTATCTAAACAGTATTATGAAGAAAGAGCTAAAGAGTTTTATGAACTTAAACTAGGCTCAATGTCAATGAAAGAGTTAAGTAGTAAATTTCTAATTTTACTAAGATATGTACCATATATAATTGACAAAAAGCCTAAAATACAAAGGTTTCTAAGTTGTTTGCTTACTAGCTTCAAGGACAGAATTGAATTTGATAATCCAAATACCCTTGAAGAGGCAATGAGAAAATATAACTTTTGTTACAAACAAAGAAAAGAGAGAGAAAGCATACCTAATTGGAAGAATAAGAGAACAAGTAACTTTGGTCAGAAAAGGAAAGGTTTTAAGTCTAATAAAAGTTTTAAAAATAATTCTTGGAATTTCTCTAAGAATAATTATCAAGGAACATATTTTAAAGGTAAAACACAACAAAACATTACAACGCCAAAATGTAGAGACATGCCTAATAATTATTTTAAAAACAATAAACATAAGGAACCTATAAAGTGTTGGGAATGTCAAGGACCTCGCTATGCAAAGGATTGTCTGAATAGAAGGAGAAACTATGCCAATGTACATACCATTCAGGAGGAAGAAACAGTGGGTGATGTAGCAAATGAAATGCCCAAAATTAATACAGCCTTGGAGAATCGACAGGATGATCATAAGACCTCCATGGTGGAAGTACAAGGTCTGATACAAAACCAACCTGTTTATATTCTAATTGACCCACGTGCTAGTTTAAGCTATGTATCATCTAGCATAACATAAAAATGCAATTTATCTTTGAAAAAGTTTGAAAAGTATTGGTTGGTTCAGTTAGCTACAGGAGCCAAAAGAAAAATAGTTAATTATGTTGAAAGTTGTGAAATTTTTATGATCCAGTTCAAAACTCAAGTAAATCTTAACATTTTACCATTAGGGTCTTATCATGTTTTAATAGGTACGGATTGAATAGAAAGGCATCACGTAGTTTTAAACTATTTTTAGAAAACATTTACTTGTTTAAATGACAAAGGAGAAAGAATTACAGTCAAAGGGATACCTATGAATGTTTCGATTAGATAAATCTCAACATTACAAATGAAAAAGGTTGTAACAAAATGTTGTAAAGTTTTTGTTGTACATATAATAAATAATGAACACATGGACAAAGAAGATAAGCTGAATTTCGATGATATTCCAATCTTACAAGATTTATCATATGTTTTCCTGGAAGAAATTCCAGGATTACCTCCAAAGAGAGATATGGATTTTACTATTGAGTTATTACCAGGAGCTGTACCAATTTCAAAGGTTCCTTATCGAATAACATTTTAGAACTTAACGAATTAAAATTACAACTACAAGAACTGATAGACAAAAATTATGTAAGACCAAGTGTATCCCCTTGGGGAGAACCTGTCTTATTCGTTAAAAAGAAAAATGGTACATTACGTCTATGTATAGACTACCGTCAACTGAACAAAATAACAATTAAAATAGATATCATTTTCCCCACATCGATGATCTATTTGATCAGATACGTGGAGCGGCGATATTTTCAAAGATAGACTTGAGATCTGGATATCATCAAGTCAGAACTAAAGACGAAGACATTTTTAAAACCACTTTTTGAACTAAATATAGACACTATGAGTTTGTAGTGATGCTCTTTGGGCTAACGAATGCTCTTGCAACCTTTATGTGTTTAATGAGTAGTGTCTTAAGTAAATACTTAGATAAATTGGTAGTCGTCTTCATTAATGGCATATTAATTTATTCAAAAATGAAAGAAGAACATGATGAACACTTGCAAATAATACTATAGACTCTAAGGGAACATAAATTGTATGCTAAATTCAGTAAATGTGAATTTTATAAAGATAAGATACAATCTCTAGGTCACGTGATATCCAAGGAAGGAATATCAGTAGACCCAGATAAGATAAAAACAATAATTGATTGGCCTATTCCCAAATATGTAACGGATGTATGATCTTTGATGGGAATTACGGGTTATTACCAAAAATTCATAGAAGGATTCTCGAAGATCATGAATCCCATAACATCCTTGCGGAAAAACAAAAAAATATTTGTTTGGGATCAAAAGTGTGAGGAAAATTTTAATAAATTAAAAGAATTATTAACTACTGCACCTATACTAAAAATAGAAAATCCAGACAAGGATTTCATTGTGTGCACTGATGCATGCAATGAAGGTTTGGGTGGAGTACTAATACAAGAAGGTCACGTAATAACTTATGAATCACAGAAGCTAAAAACACATGAAAATAACTATGCAACATATGATTTGGAGATGGCTGTTGTAATTCATGCTATCTAAATGTGGTGCCATCAGTTAATTGGTAAAAGATTTTTACTAATGTCTGATAACATAACCTTGAAATATTTGTTTGATCAACCAAATTCGAATGCAAGGCAAGCTAGATGGTTAGCTTTCATTAGCGAATATGATTTTGAGATCAAACACATCAAAGGAGAGGAAAACAAAGTGGTTGATTCCTTAAGCATAAATGCAATAACAAATTTTATAGTTGCCATTAACAGTTATAAAACAGAATTAAATGATAAATTGGAAGAATGGATAAAAATGGGCAAGGAATACCAAAATCTAAGTGAAAAAACAACTAAGAATGAATCTAAAAATGTAAAAATAGATTACAATTTAAATGAAAAGGCTTAATGTTGTATAAAAATAGAATATATGTATAAAAATAGACTTTATGTACCTAACATGCCAGAAATTAAATTGTTGATTTTAAATGAAGTACATAAAAGTCATATTTTGGACACTCGGGTTATCAAAAGATGATAACGATGCTAAGGAGGGATTATTTCTAGCCTAATATGAAGAATGAAGTTGTCGAATATATAGCTAGGTGTATAGAATGTCAACAAGTTAAAGTTGACCATCAACACCCAGCAGGTCTATTGCAACCATTGCCAATTCCAAATGTGAAATGGGAAGTTATCAGTCTTGATTTTATAACTAGACTGCCTAAAAATCAGAAACAAAATGATTCTATAATGGTAGTGGTGGACAAGCCAAGTAAGGAAGCACATTTTATACCTGTTAAAACCACTCATAAAGCTACTAACATTGCCGATATCTTTATGAAATAATTTTTTTGGTTGCACGGAATTCCAATGGTAATAATCTCTGGTAGAGATCCTAAGTTTACTGATAATTTTTGGAAGTCATTATTTAAAGGTCTAGATACTAAATTGAATTTTAGTACTACTTATCATCCACAAACAGATGGACAAACAGAAAGAGTCAATCAAGTTTGAGAAGACATGTTACGAATGCATGTTAGAGACTATCCCAAGAAATGGGAAGATTATTTGCACTTACTCAAATTTGCATATAATAATCATTATCAAGCTTCAGCTAAACTTAGTGTTTTTGAAATATTGTATGGTAGGAAATGTAATACTCCCATTTCATGGAGTAATCCAGTTGACAGGTTGATGTTAGGACCTGACTTGTTAAAAGAACTAGAACTAACAGTGAAACGAGTACAAGGCAATCCAAAAACTGCACAGGATAGACAAAAGAGTCATGCATACCTTAAAAGAACTCAGAAAGAATGCCAAGTAGGTGAGAATGTATTTGTCAAGATAAAACCAAGATAGAGCTCCTTTAATTTGGGAAGTTGTGTTAAATAAGCACCCAAGTATTGTGGACCATTCAAAATATTTGCAAGAGTGGGACCAATAGCGTATCAATTAGCTTTACCACCTAATATTAGAATACATAATGTATTTCATATTTCTTTATTGAAAAAGTGTGTGCATGATGCTACTCATGTGATCGACTAGAATGTTATTCAGGTAGAACCCGAAGGATATTTTTAGGTGGAACCAAACTGTATTCTCG
The DNA here is from genome assembly GCA_001517045.1 of Pseudotsuga menziesii. Classification (NCBI taxonomy): domain Eukaryota; kingdom Viridiplantae; phylum Streptophyta; class Pinopsida; order Pinales; family Pinaceae; genus Pseudotsuga; species Pseudotsuga menziesii. The sequence goes on from LPNX010264107.1 coordinate 341,905, forward strand.
ACAGGAGAGAAATTTTTCTTCAGAATCGCACCATTGGATAGGTAAAGGTGCAATGGAAACACCTCAGTCTAGATGAAGCAACTTGGGAATTGGAGACTCATATGCGGGAGGCATATCTAGCTCTTTTCCATGAAGACTTAGAATAAACTTAAGAAACATAGAGGACGATGTTGAACTTAAGGGTGGATGTTTGTAACTTGCCTAGAACTAAAAAATAAATATTTTTATTTATTTGAGAAAACATTATGTTAAAATTTATTGTAAAGTTTTTATGACCAAGTTAGTCAAGGATGACTGTAATTGAATATTTATTTATTTAACACAATTAAATGGAGAGACACATATCCAAAGGAGACTGTTGAAAGAGTGTTCAATAACCCACTAGGAGGAATGAGCAGCTATAGAAGGCTGAATGACAAGTGGCAGCACTAGCATTTCACTTTCTAGCTATTGTAGGAATCAAAATCCGTAAAATGTAGTCATGTTCCTTGAGAAGAGGAACTGAGCAGGTGGCTCAATTAATTTCAAAATTGACCCAAATACCTAGGCAATCCTATAAATACCATCGAATTGAGCAGGAGGCTCACTACATTCTATTCCAAGTGATTGAACCTTGTGGCTGCTGCAAATTGAAAAGTCAGGCACACAAGGAATTCGATGAGGGGATAACTAAAGTGAAATTGCTGAGTTAAGTCTAATATTGAGTGCTAAGCTTTAGGAAGTTCTGTGTGTGCTGTTACATAACCTCTTCATCCTAGTGGTTCAATGAACAAGCTCGGGGTTCCTAAAGAAAGTGATTTGGCCTGCTTCAGGAGATGATTGGGAGGAACAATCTCCTTTGGCTGTTTGTCCCCCTTCTACATTTTATTTAGGTTCTAAGCTGTTTTATTTATTATCTGTGATTTTATTCCAAATCTGTATTTGGAAGTTTATGATTATTGATGAAATTCTATAATCTAGTGACTTTTTTGAAGTTAGAACAAGTTAAACAAATCGTAGTCCTGTATATTATCTTATGTAGCAGGTCTTAATCTTTATAGAGATTGATGGCAACTACATTATAATGAAAATGTTTTATAAAAGAAAGTTAGTAGATATTTCCTATGAAGCTATAATTAGTTTTTTTATTTGAATACTCTAATCTAATTGTTTCCAAGTTCAAATAATTACATACATAGATTAGGATAATCATTGTTAAGCAAATATTTCTTTTATATTCATCTAGTTCTTGAATAGTATTGTCGAGCTCACTTAGATAATATTTTCTTATTCTTTTATTTTCCCCTTACCAGTTTCATGCAAATCAAAGAATCGTTAAAGATCAGAATTTACTATTTCTATACTTTCATTACAGTCGACAAAGTTAGTCTTACTTAGAATCTAAACTATAGATTTAAGAATTCAATCATTATGATGTAAGATTAGCTCTATAGAGGATGTAATATATATCATAGTAGTTATAAACTTATTATTTATTCCATAAATCATTTTGTCTCAAGTTTATTTTCGTAAAAACTTAAACAACTAATCTACACTTTTAACCATTCTAGTTAAGGAGGAGTCACTTATAACCTAACTAATATCTAAGTTAAAAAGCATAACCAGGCGAGGGTTCAAACCCTATAGTTTCATTAGCCAAAGGCTTTTACATTACAGCTAGGGTTACGATATAAACACTAAACTAAAATTCAAAATAGAAATTTACCAAGTTAAATATCTTAAATATATATAGTTTGCAATCAATAACAGAGTTACAAATCTAGGGCTTCACGTCCCAACCAAAAATACAAGTAATTACCCAAAGAAAAACACTAAATCAAGAATGTTGATAGGTTGCAACCTTGGTTGCAGGCCAATGACCATCATAGTTTTCAGAATCTTCTAAACAAACAACGGTAAAACTTTAAGGAGGAATTCGCAACTACACCTACATCATCATCGTTTTCCTATCAAAAGCATCACAACTTAAAAACCCTTTTTCTTTTACTCACGATTCACAAACAGAAAAATACTCTCTCACTTTTATAAATGAAAACTAAGCATTGCAATGGCCATACGGCCTTAAGAATTTCTAAAAGGAAAACTTACAGTACATACATTACAGACCACAAAGGCACCTCAAACAAATACTACAAATCATAGAAAAATGACATTGATATTTAGAAAATACTTGAACTTTTTACAACTGTGTATTTACAATGTGAAAACCCTCACGGGATTTCATTTTAAAAACAAAACGAGTACAAATATCAGAGCATCGACAACTCTGTCTTACCACAAACCCTACAAGTTTTATTTCTACACAAGATAAACAAGTAATGCTTCCATTATAGTCCCCTTAGACTCCACGGTCAAGGGAGACATTTTTCATAAACGAATGAAGGTGCCATAGGCTTTTCGCAAGGGTTTAACAATTAAATGAAAACGATTCCAATTCCGGGGATTGTAGACCCAGCTATAGCTTGCATAGAATAGACATACCAATAGAGTCACAAGATCAAGGAATGGAGGTTCCAGGTCTTACCAGACCACATGCTAGCTTTCGAAGACCGGTTCCCTTATCCACATAGTCATTCTTCCGAAGCCTCCTCCATTGCAAACAATGCACGGTTATTTTTATTCATTATATTCATGGAAAAGAACCACAAGGAGGTATAACTTCAACTCGAGGGGCTTACCTGCGTTGTCGAGGACGTAGCATTTACTATGCAAATTTTTAGTGTGAAACCCTCCACAAATTTTACAGAGTGCGGTCCAACAAACCATGCATTTTTCCAACAAAAAGGTGATGTTATAGATTCGAGAGAAAGGTGTTGGAGACATTTACCATCATACACACTCTTTCGGTCAAATTGGCCTAGTCAAACCACTATCCTAAGTATAATTGACATTAATTGACATTAGTGGAGCATTAATTGCCATCATCCAGTCACACCCACGCCTACGTATAGTCAAGGAGGCTAACTTAGCCTTCTCCTACAGTCAAGGAGGCTAAATGGAGCACTCTGAGGGTGATCTGAGTGATATTAATGCACCTAATTGCTAACTGGTGGTTACAATCAGTTCAACTAGTCAGTTAAGGCACCTCCTCTCATTAAATATATTATTTAATGATTATTTATTATTATTTAATGATCTGGAGTCAACAGGGCGCCTCCACCAACTTCTGATGGTCAATTTAACTTCAGTTAACCTCATCGGGGTTCATTGAAGTCATGGAGCACTAGCACTTGATGGTTGGCTTGCTATGACATGTGTTTGATCTCCTTCAGCTGAGATTCAGTCATTTATTGCACTCCAACTTCAGTTAGGGTTTGGTGACTCAATTAGGGTTTTGGTCAAGTGGTTAACTGAGTGTGAACCAATGGTTGAGAGTCAGTTAAGCTAGACTCACTCACTGAATTCGAATTGTCTCCTTAGGTATTCAAATTCTTCATGGAGTTAAGCTAAACCACTTATACTATGAAATGAGAACTTTATACTATGAACGAGAACTCTAGAGAGAAAAATGTTGATTTTTGCAAAAAAAACACCAAAAACACCCCCCAAATAGAAAAGTGTTGATACCAGCATACACAAAAAAAAAATTGTTGTTAAAAAATAGAGCCATGGCCTAAACATCCCATACATCCCATACTCTTGTTTACAAAAACTTTAAAATCAACCCCTAAATTGGAATTGTTTTTTCTTCAAGAGATAAATTACAACTTTTTTGAAATTTGCATATTAAACAAACAAACAAAAAAATCATAAATAATTTCACCACTCTAACAAATAAAAACCAAAGAAATTATGATGCGATTCATAAAGAAATAATATATTAGACCATAGAAGAATAAATAATTCATATAAATATTCAAAAATTTATTTAGAGTTTAAAACTTCTTTAGAGGTTAAAACTCATTTTATATTTTTACAAATTTTAAATATAAGATT